>JASDQU010100812.1:280082-310145 GCA_032191745.1 Picea mariana | reverse complement strand
TACCCTAAGGCACTAGTCTAAGAACAAAACGTTGAGGTTTTTTGTGCTTAAACATTCTTTTAAACACTCTCTAATTGAAACCCTAACTAACCCTAACGTCTTACTAACCCTAGTTTAGATGATGACGTCTTGGCCTCTTTGAACCTTGATTGGTCTAAAATTTGCGACTTAGACATCCCTTGATAGCCATAGAAGTGTTGAGTCTTTTCATTGGTTTATTTTGGCAAAACGTCCACTTCTTCACCTATCAAACTAACCCTAAAACCTTAGATGACGTCACACTTTTTGAACTCTTGACTAGTGTAAAACGTTGAGTCTTTTTGTCATCTAAGTGATAGACCTTGAGTTGTTGATCACTTTCATAAGTTTAAATTGCAAAATGTCCTTCTCATTGTCTATTAAAACTAACTTGAGATAGGGCTGATGTCACCCTCAAAATTGTATAGTGACGCAACAACAATATTTATGTATGAGCAGATTTATTGCATTGAGAAATGATAAGGATTGATTTTATACATTGAATGCATAGTATCACTTTGTATTTATTGAAGAAGTGTTTTAAGCCTTTATCCTTGTCTACAATCATTGACTTCATCAATAATTACATTTATCATTGCTCATATATATTTAAAGATAGTCATTAAATTGTGAAGTATTAACCACTGCAGCACGTTCTAGTTCTTTTTGTCTTGTCTCGCAAACAGGTGCCATTCAGTGGAATACCTTCTCTTTGACTATCCACTTGGCAGTAATCTGTGAAGGGAAAGATTACTTTGAACCTTTGAAGCCTTGAACCCTAGATCCTTTTCCTTCAGAGCCCCAGATTACTAGGGACGTCTCCGTTGGGATTAGCCACCCTAAATAGAAAGAGCTCCCCATCGAGGTGACAGTGGGTGGGGAAGCTCCTGTTACGCTAGTTTGAGCCTGGACTTCAAGCTACCTAAACCTTTCCTACAAACTGCGCGATAACAAGTATGAGACCTTTTGAGTCCTGAAACAGCGAAAGTATCATAGCCGTGGATCTCAGGAAGGACACGTGTCGCGTGATCATCCAAATCAAAGATTCGGGCATCGAGACTCACATAAGTGAGCAGTTTGATTTTGCATTTGGTGAAGTCCAAGGTTTGATCTTAACCGTCCATCCATTTGGGCCGCGTGTCAGAAATCCAAGAAGTCGGGGTTCGACGTTTCACGAATCTTGAAGACAGGAAACACTTACATTTCAGAACTGCGAAGTCCGAAATCCCGATAAGGAGGAAATCTCCGTTATGGTGCCCAACTAACGTCATCTCGTCATAACGGGAGGTCGGGAATCATAATTTTGGGAGTCCCGTGGAAAGGAACCCAAGGGCATTTGTTTCCCCGAAGTTGCGAAGTGACGAGGACTGTCCATCTTTGAGTATGTGTGGGAACAATCTTGACTTCCGGGGAAAGTCCCGAAAAGGAAGTCATATCGGGAAATCGG
The DNA here is from genome assembly GCA_032191745.1 of Picea mariana. NCBI lineage: Eukaryota > Viridiplantae > Streptophyta > Pinopsida > Pinales > Pinaceae > Picea > Picea mariana. The sequence continues at coordinate 308,680 of JASDQU010100812.1, read as the reverse complement.
AATTCGAGAGATCGGGAGAATTGAGGGCAATTGCATTTTGGCATTTGAAACCTCGAAGTCCCAAGGGAGATCCAGAGCCGTTGGTTTAGTAGATGATCACGACCGTTGATCGTGTCTACGTCAATAAAAAAAGGGGTTCCTAGTTGACGTCGTATTGGGATTCGGAGGATCGGGGATCCTGAGGACAAGAGGTCCCATACACTTCCCAAAACCCTGAAATCCCGAAAGGTGATAGGGGGGCCTAGAGGGCCCATAGTGATAATAGTGGAGGTCATTCAATGTAAGGTGGACTAGGTCCACTATATTATTAAATAAGGCCCACTATGGTAGTTAGATATAATAAATGTAAGAGGACTTTAGAAGGTTCTACTTCTAGAAGACTCATCCTCTAGAATGTTCTTAGGTGATGGTAACACTATATAAAGAGATTCAAGCAATGTAATGAGACATGAAGAGAATTAGTGTATTTGGAGCGGTAGCTCAATAGGAGGATGCCCCCTCGAAGAGGTAAGTGAACAGGAGAGGATCCCTTCCATAATAGGATCCATTGTACGGTGTTGCCCTACCCTAAGGGTTTGATGGTAATAAATAAGATTTTGCATATTGTTCTTGTATATCTATTGTGGTGATTTTGTATTCAGTCTTTGGATCTTAACAAAGGGAGGTCGTATGGATCCAAAAGTCTAGCCCAGGGGACTAGCGGAAGTTGAAGTACTTTGGGATATCGGAGATTGGGAAATCGAGAAACAAAAGGGTTGTGACATTGGGATTTCGAAACCTCGAAACCCGATTTTCCATTTTTCTGTTGTGAAGAGAACAACGATTGGGCCTAGAGGCTGGGAGGAGTAGAAAAGACCTGTGGGTCAATTTTATTAGAGATTTCGAGGAGGGATCAAAGAGCCACTTCGGCTCGAAGGTGGAACTAGAACGATACTTAAGACCGGGAGGTCAACGCAGAGACCTTTTGCCGAGGCAGAGGGAGTAGCAACTGCGTCAGGGGGTTTTAGGACAAGGGTTTCTTACTTAAACTGAGACAAAAGTAGAGATTAACAAGATCGACCATTACTTTGGATGAAATCCTGAACTTCACTTGCCTTTCCCTCATGTTTTTCTCTAACTTTGAGAACACATGTTCATCTAAATTTAGCTTCCCTAGTGTTATATAAACAAGATCACATAGCAATAAAATAAAAAAAATGCGGAAGTAAAACAAAGAAGATACACAATATAATAGAGACATAGATATACGTGGTTCACCCAATGTGGGATACGTCGACCAGAGAAATTTCCAGGTCGGTCCTTTATTATTATCCAACAAATGAAGAAATACAACCTACAACACACCCGTTGTAACTTCCTCTTGTTTCTCTCACAATCTCCTCTCTCAAAATAAAATATTTTCTATCACTCACAACCAAAATACAACTCACTCATGCATAAAAGAGGGTTTCCTTCTAGGGAAAAAATACCTAACATAACTTCTACTATCAAATCTGTGACCTTATAATGAACGGTCCAGATTGACTATGAAATTACAATATTTTACAAGGAAAATTTTCCCTAAATTTTTCTTTGGGTACGTCACCCCCGAATCCCTTGCCAAGGGGGGCTCCATTAATTTTTTCCCACCCCCATGGACCCCCCTGACTATAATAGTGGGGGGGAAATCCCCCCCACACCCCCCCATTAGGAAATGAGATCCAAGCACGACTGAAACAAACCTCTGAGTCAGGAAGATAATTAGGCTTCACAACCAACAATCTCCCACTTGGAGACTGATCACAATAACTCCACTATTGTTGTACCTTCTGGACTATGATCCACCTTGGACCTAGAAAATTTCTCATCTTCACCTTCATTCTTGAAGACCAACTGAAACTAAGAAGGAACTCAGTTTCTCCCTGGTTACTACCTTTGTTAACATGTATGCATGATTATGGCTAGTATGTATCTTTTCCAACTTCAAATGTCCATCTTCCAAGACAGATCGTATGAAATGGTACCTAAGTTGAATGTGCTTATTATTATAACGGAATGATGAGTTCTTTGCAATATTAATGACACTCTCACTATCACTGTACAACCGGATATTCTCCTACTTCTTTCCCAATTCCTCTATAAACCTATGTAACCAAATCATCTCTTTACTATACTATGTAGCAACAACATACTATGCTTCCGTTGTTGAAAGTGAAACAACCTTTTGTAGTTTTGAAATACAACTTACTGTTGTTTCACCTATAGTAAAAACATACTCTGTGGTGCTCCTCTTGCTATCTTTATCACCTTCCATATCTGAATCAACATATCCCTGTAGAATAGTGTCTGAACCTCCAAAACATAATGCATGAGTACTAGTACCTCTCAAATACTTGAGAATCCACTTTACTACCTCCCAATGTTCTTTACCTGGATTTTTCATATACCTGCTAACAACTTCCACTGCATGTGCAATATCTGGTCTTGTGCAAACCATAGCATACATCAAGCTACCAACTGTTGATGAATAAAGGACCCTGGAAATATATTCTATTTCCTCTCGTGTCTTGAGATACATTTCCTTGGTTAATTTGAAATGGCTGGCCAAAGGTGTACTAACTGGTTTTTCATTCTGCATTCTAAACCTCTCCAACACCTTCTCTATGTACTCACCCTGAGACAATGTTAATTTGCTATTTTTTTTGTCTCTTGTTATTCTCATCCCAAGGATTTTCTTTGCAACACCCAAATCCTTCATCGGAAATGAATTAGCTAATTTCTTCCTGAGAGAATTTATATCCTGCATATTAGACCTTACAATAAGCATGTCATCTACATGCAATAACAAGATAATACAACTTCCATTTTCTATCCTTTTAAAATAAACACAATGATCATAATGACATCTATTATAACCTTGTTCTGTCATAAACCTGTCAAACTTCAAATACCATTTTCTTGGAGCTTTATTTAGGACATAGAATATATTCTTCAACCTGCATACCAAGTTATGATTTCTTTTGACCTCATACCCCTATGACTACTGTATATAAATCTCTTCCTGCAAATCCCCATGGAGAAAAGTTGTTTTTACATCTAAATATTCAAGACGGAAATCTTCTACTACCACAATACTTAAAATAGTCCTTATTGAAGTCATTTTAACAACAAGAGAAAATATTTCATCAAAATATATACCTTTCTTCTGTGAAAACCCCTTTACAACAAGTTTGGCATTATACCGCTTTTTGCCTCCATCTTCTCCCTTCAACTTGTAAACCCATTTATTTTTCAATTCTCTTTTTTCTTCAGGAAACTGAACCAAGTCCCAAGTATGGTTATTTATCAAGTAATACATTTCTTCTTTCATGCCTTTCTCCCACTTCTTTTTAATGTCTACCTACATTGCCTCTTCATAAGTTTATGGTTCACCAGAATCAATCAACAATAAATAATACAATGAATGAGAGTATTGTTCAGGGGGTCTACTTAACTTGGTAGATATTCTAACAACATTTGTAGGAGTTTGAGGTACCTGTTGCTCCTGTCGTTTTACATTTTTATTTCTTGGTACCTTTGGAATTTCTTTTTCAATGATCTCATCAAGCACTATGTATTCTGGGTTTTCTTTTTCTTGTTTCTTTTCGTGTAACTGATCTTTTTATATGACCTTCTAATTGAATATGAAATATCTACTCCTAATGATTTTGTTATTTTCATAATCCCATAAGAGATAACCAAAATCATTAACACCGTATCCAATAAAGGTACACTTCTTGGATTGTGCTTCAAGCTTTGTTCTTTTTTCTTTATCAATATGGAAAAATGCTTCACAACCAAAAGTCTTCAGAAATGAATAGTTCACCTTTTTACTTTTCCATGCCTCTTATAGAATTCCACCATCCAAAGAGTTGGAAGGTCCTCTATTTATTAAGTAAATAACAATATTTATAGCATTTTCCCAAAACTGTAAGGTCAACTCTGCATGTAATCTCATACTCCTTGCACGCTCCATGATTGTCTTGTTCATCCTTTCTGACACACCATTTGCTTGTGGTGTTTCTGGAACTCTCTCCTCTCTACGGATCCCATCGTATGAATAGTAATGATAAAAATCTTTGTTGCAATATTCACCTCCATTTTCTGATCTGAGAAAATTCAACCTTTTTCCTAAATCATTCTCAACCAAAGCTTTCCATTTCTTAAAAGTGTGAAAAAAATCATATTTTTTTAAAATGCAATAAATCCAAATTTTTCTAGTTGCATCATCAATAAAAGTAACATAATAACGAGAGCCACCAAGAGATGATACCTAAGCTTGTACCCATATATATGTATGGTCAATATCTAACCTTTCACTCTTCTTTTGATTTCCGAATCTTATAAATCTGACTCTCTTATGTTTTCCATAAACACGGTGCTTACAGAAATCCAAAACAATTTGTTTAATATCTGACAAAAAATTTCTTTTGGTAAGTATCTGCATCCCTTCTCACTCATGTGTCCAAGCCTATGATGCCACAATGCTTTATCCACTCATGTAGAAGATAAATATATAGAAGAGTCAATATTACCAATACATAAATACAATGTACCTACCTTCTCTCCTTTTTCTATCACCAGTGATCCTTTGGTGACCTTCGACGCCTTATCTGTAAATGCATATATAAAACATTCACTTGCCAACTACCCTATTGAAATTATATTTTTTCTTAGATATGGAACATGTCTTACCTATTTCAACAACCATTGGTTTCCATTGTTTTTCTTTATTTGTACCTTGCCCATTCCAACAATTTTCCATGCTACATCATCACCCAAATGAATCTATCCAAAATCACCTTGAACATAATCTTGAAAATGTTTCTTATGGGGTGTGGCATGGAATGAAGCTCCTGAATCGAAAACATTATCTATAGAAAGAATCGAAGCATATTGTAACACCACTTGTTACATTTTCTTCTTTATTTTTTTTATGTTGTCCATATCTTTGTTTCTTTGGAGCTCTGCCAACTTTCTTCAGATGTCCTTTATTCCCACAATTCCAACACTCTACCTTTCCTAGTCTATATTTAGATCTTCCCTTCCTAGAAATCTCGTGGTTTCCTGATCCCTTTCCTCTATCCTTTTTTCTTCCCCTGTTCCCCATGGGAAACACATTACCTGATGTCTCACCTGTGCTTTTCCATCACATTTCCTCACTATGGATAACACCAACAACATCATCAAATTTCAGAGTGTTTGAACCAGAGACATAGTTACTTACAGCCATGACCAAGCCCTTCCAACTTTTTGGCAATGAGAACAAGATTAAAAGGGCCCTAACCTCATCATAAAAGTCCACTTTTACATAACTTAACTGATTAGTAACCGTATTAAATTCATTTAAATTATCAATGACATACCCACCTTCTGACATCTTCATATTGAATAATCACTTCATTAGAAATACCTTATTGGACACCGAGGTTTTTTCATACAGTTTGTCCAATGCGTCCATCAAATCCTTCGTTTTCTTTTATTTTGAAATATTGAAAGCCACCGATGCTTCCAGGCTCAGTCGTATCATTCCCAGTGAATTTATATCAAGAATATCTGATTCTTCGTCCTTCATGGTCATCGACTTCTTTTCTATTCTTCCCAATGGTAGGAATAAATCCTTCTGATATAAATAATATTTTGTTTTAATCTTCCATAGCTGGTAGTTTTTGCCGTTAAATTTCTTGACCTTAAACTTTACCTCTTCCACCATAGCTCCCGCTCGATCTAGGAACCCTCTTTTCCTGCGAGTTACCTTTTGCTCTGATACCAGTTGTTAGAAAAATAGGATCGTGGAGCAATAAAATAAAAAAAATGAAGAAATAAAACACAGAAGATAGACAATACAATAGAGACACATATATACGTGGTTCACCTAGTGTGGAATACGTCCACTAGAGAAATTGCTAGGTCTTTCCTTTATTATTATCCAGCAAATGAAGGGATACAACTTGCAACACACCCGTTGTAACTTCCTCTTCTTTATCTCACAGTCTCCTCTCTGAGAATACAATATTTTCTATCACTCACAACCTCAATACAATTCCCTCATGCATAAAAGAGGTTTTTCTTCTAGGGAAAAAATCCCTAACATAACTTCTATTGTAAGATCTATGACTTTGTAATGAACGGTTCAGGTTGACTACAAAATTACAATAATTTACAAGGCAAATTTTCCAAAAATTTCACTTCGGGGGTGCTGCCCCTGAATCCCCCACCAGGCGGGGCTCCATTAATTGTCTCTAATCCCCTCCTTGGACCCCCTGACAACAATAGTGGGGGGGAAATCCCCCCCACACGCCCCTTCAGGAAATGGGATCCAAGGAAGGTTGAAACAAACCTATGAATCAGGAAGATAATTAGGCTCCACAACAAACACCTAACTCTTGAATTTGGGGTATACAACTTGTATGAGTTATAATTAACATTGCTTTATGGAGTTTGATACATATAGTGAGGGGATTTTTTAACTCTTTCACAAGCCTCTCTTCATCTTGTTGGAATTCGTTTAATGTGGTGTATTTTAGATTTCTTTCCTATTCTTTCATTTGGGGAAACTCCGGAGGGGCGTCTATATTTTCTATTATTCATCGCTTCATCTCATTTAACCCTTCCCTTATTGAAACTAACTTCGTGTTATTGTTGTGGACTTTGTTTTTCTAAACCATGATCTGTGATACCCTGTGTTGAAAGACCCATAACCTACATACATATATGCTGCTAGATTATGGAGTTATTTCCTAACTCCTTCCTCACATACCTTGAATTCTTTGAGGATATCCTTTCATCCTTTTCCTCAATATCACACACCAAGTTATTCATATTTTTCTCCGACGCTTGCGTGAAAGTGACACCGTTCAAGCCAATTGAGAGAGTATCATCCCTGACATCTGTTATTACCTTTTCTTTAGTTTTCATTGACAAAGGAGTTTTCCCGGACACTGGTAACTTCTTGATTTTCTACAAGATTATCTTACTAGAATCCTTGTCAAATATTGAAATGACACTTACCATAATACTTGAATTGTACCTCATGTAGCAAGGTCCATTGCCTCTCAGAAGCTAGCTGGTGTGCTGGATTCCATCTGAAAATCTATGAACTTTTTGGTGGTGAGAAGGGTCTCCATTTGTGAAAGTGGATACTATTGGTCATGTAGTCTCTCGACACTCTATATCTGCAACCTGAGGGCCTCGAGACATAATATCCTTAGTTATCCCACAAAATGGGGATAACAGGTTGCCACCTTGTATAATTTGGATCTTTTGATGTTCTTGTATGTGTTGAAATTAGGATCTTCTTCAGGAAGCTGTGGGAATGTATGGTTATCAAACATTTGATACACTTCACCCCATTTAAGTGAGGTTTCCTTATCAATGAAACCTTCTGTATCATTGTACATAGGTCCGGGAGTGTCGATATCATCCACTTCTAAATATCTTCTTGCGTAGACCTCCTTAAGGGGATCCCTGTTTGCACTATGTGATCGTTTTCTGGGAGGATTCATGGTTGAATCTGCATCATGAAAATTAAGTTTCCAAAAAACAATTTTCATTATTAGTTCTAATTCCATTCGAGAAAGGAACTTGAAATTAATATATCTATCTTTTAATAATTCCCTATGATAAGAAAATGAAGCCATGGGAAGCTTTTGTTGAAAGTTTTGAGTACTGTTGAGATCAATTAACATTTACGAAATTTCCCTCCCCTTTTCTATTTTTCTAACTTCTTTTGTCCATTTATTTTCCTTCTTCTATACTTACCCAAATTCCCCTTTTCCTTTTTTCTCTTTCAAGTTTTTATACTTAGTCATTTTTCCAAAACGACGGGTTTGCGGGTTCTCGGGTTGGTAGACTTGTGTATCCTCATCTCCATTCCACACTCTCTCATATATTGAGTCCGATAGACCATGCTACAACACTAGCCATTTCTACCCCTTCTACAACGACAAGTGTTGACGCCCAAAAGCGCAACATAGGGTACCTGCTTGAAAATGGTTGCAATGCATTATTATTTAGTTATATTTAATAATATACTAATAGGTGGGAACCCTTGTATGACTTGTGTAACTATGATGAAGAGACGACACTTATGTTTTATGTGTTTATGAGTTGGCTAAGATACGAGCTCTATAATTTATTTTCTCTAAATCATTGTCAAAATAATTGATTATAGGATGTTATGGATGAGGTGACTAAAGAGTAAATGATGTTATCTTAATTATCTCTCACAAGTATTACTATGCTACATTTAATTTGACGAAGAATTTACACTCTAGTTTTAATTTATGTATGGTGTATGGTATGTGGAATGGTGGTCACTTTGATTTTGAAATGGAAAGGGTTGTGCACATTGTTTAAGTTGGAAATATAAACTTGGGACTTGGTATTTCTAGCAAGGTTTCGATGTATGTTACATTGGGGTCTTGAAAAAGGTTGGCGCATTGTAATTTTGAAACATTGGCAACTATGGGGCATTTAGCTTGCATTAATACATTTGGAGTTAGTGGTTGATGTGTTGTATAGTTATCTTTCTCATACTATCCATGAATGAAAATGTAAGTGTAGATACGATGTGCAATAAATGCACGTCACTCTAACCTACCTCGAGCCCATCACCCTAGACATTTTTGCATTTTCTCCTTGTTGGTTGTTGCTGCTCCACTTTGCTCGATCGTGGAAGAGATATATAGGCTTGGTCATTTCTCCTTAGCATTTTTACACTTACGTATGGGGTTTCTTGCTGCTCCATCCATGAACATTTTTCTCTTCTCTTTAATTAAGTCAACAATTGGCTCTTGAGTTTGCTCGTTGTCTGTGCATTTTCAAAGTTATGATATGTGGAAATTTTGACTATGTATGGATTATTAGCGAAGTTTTGGTTTCTTTGGTGTTTGTATTTGAACTAGTCACATCGAAAATGTGGGTGTTTCTTATTGTATGTAGTTGTTTGCGATTTACCTGTGGAAAGGGGTATCGTTTTGGAAATTCTCGGGCTTTCCTTGCCTCTGGTTTTCAATTGAGATTCCTCTTTGTCTGACAAGAACATTATCATTGTTCATTACTTGTGGTTTATTTGGAAACTTTGTCTGTCATTTAATTGTGTGTCTCTCATGGCTATCGTTCTCGTGCCTTTGTACCAGCTCTGTAAATATAAATGTGGAATTTTTTGGTGGTATTAATCTTTTCATTCTCCTTTTGGCTAAACCCTCAACTTGGTCAGCTCATCCTCCTTCACCACATTACTGTTTATAGTTGCGTATCGAACCTTGTATTTGGAAAATAGGGTGGAAGGTGGCGAACCCATAATTTAGTAAAGACACTGTTCGTTCTCTTTTTGGTCATGGGTTTAGTTGATTATTTGCTGTGCAAAAATGGAAATAATGTTAATCCCACTCATTCGTTTGGTAATACAGTCTATCACAAGGAAATATTTGGGGTCAATGTCAACATTGCAAAACTATTGTTAAATATACGACTCACTGTGTTTTAATTCCATATGTAAGGAGCGCCTCTATGCATGATTTATATATGCATTAAATGAGTCTTACAAACTAGAATGAAAGGGAAATTGGAAGCATGGTTATTTGAGGTTTCAGTTGAACTATTGTTATACAACGGGAGCCCTTTTATGGACACTTCATGGGACCCTGTAGTAATTTAAAAATTACTAGTGTTTTTAGTGTAGCCACAACCTGTGCACTCCTCAACTGTTGGTTGTGATTATTATGATGTTGTGCATCCTTGACTCTGTTGTGTGCAAGTTGTTTTATTATTGTTAAATATTTCTTGGGAAATAAAATATGAATCGATTAATGTGCAATGAAATTTCTAAGGAAAATGAGCATCCTTGAAGAGAAACACTAGTTCTGAGTTCTTTTTTGGGAAAAAGAGTGTTGAATTTCAATTTTGAAACAATAAAAGGTTTTGATTGTTAATTGACATTGATGATGGAATTTTTTGATATATTAGAGAAATATCTGTGGGAATCCCTTCCATTAGACCATTTTCCGCAAAATACACTCCCCTCATTATCCCGATTTCACTTCTTCACTCCAGGTTCTGTGATATTCATTTTTAAGAAAGGTCTGTATGGAAATGAAAAAAAATTGAGGTGGCAGTAATTGATGATTGGTATTCTGGGATATGTTTAGTTACATAGTTGATTGTTTTTGTTTATTTCTTGAATAGAATTTGTAAATATTCCCCCCTCCATGATATCTCTTTACGCTAAATACAAGCCTTCCATACTCCCAATGTCCTTATCAATTCCCTGTTCGTGTGGCAATTAATAAATGGAAGTTTTATGGATGTATTGCATGTGTCTTGTAGTAAATTATATAGAAAAATCTTGATTTATTTAAGTGGAGTTTCATGTATGGTTTATTAATAACTTGATGACTGACTAAAGATTTTTACAGGATGAATTTTTTCAGTAGGGGCAGTAATGGCCAAAACAACAGAGGCAGGGGTAACTGGCATCGAGGCTATAGGAGGCATCAAATTTCTATTCACTTTGATGCTGATCCGCAAGAGTTGAAACAAATGTTTCAATATGGGTCCTTAAATTTGGTTGGACATGGGATACTTCATCCTCGACTTGAAAGACCCCCTTTTAAACAACCTCAAAATTTTCTTGGCATTCCTGTTCCCCCACATGTGTTGATGCAACCCAAACCTCCCGCAAATGAAGATTGGCAAGAAATTGTCAATCAAACTTCTTCTCACCACCGTGGTTGGCCCACTGTCTCATTTTCATTATTTCTTCCACCACCTCCAATTAATCTGAATGCACAAATTTCTCATGTTGTTTCACCAGTGCAGTCTTCACATGCCAATAAGAGACTGGAAACTGACATCTCACAACCTGTGCTAGATAACAAAAAAGCAGTGGCTTCCCTCTCCAGTCCATCCACAGAGTCTTATAAATATGTGTCTTCATGTCTCCACCTAAAATATGACTGGTCCCATGTGATAAGCGAAATGCAGTCCCAAGGGTCTAACCAACCAAGGGCTACCCCAAAAAAGTAAATAGGAGACAACAGTGAGAAGAGGAAATATGCCTCACACAACAAATATGGATTTTAAATGTTTTTGTTTTTATGATATTAAGTGATGAAGATAGTTTTTAATGATTTTCAACGTATTTTGGACAACAAGCTTTATTTTGGATATTTTTTGTGGATAAGATGGATATATTATTTTTTTGGGATATGGTCTTAAATTTTGTTGATATTTAAATATTCGACTTAAATGATATCCATGGGAGAGACAAGGGTGTTATATGATCCAAATGATTAATTTTGTATTTTATATTTGATGATTGAGAAAGAGAATAATGGGAGTCACAAGGGGTCTCGCCTATTTAGTTATTATTAATTAGACCCTTATTTATTTATTTATTATTAATTATTTCTTTCCAAACTAATTATCTAAGTTAATTTGACTTAACTAAAGAAAGTAGTTGAACTACCTCAACTTATTGAGAAATAATAAAGGTTCAATGAGAGGAAGAGACAAGAGGAGAATAGAAGGGGAACTACAACACTGAGGTTTGCTATCTAGTTAGTGAGATAGTTTCAGTTTTCATTCATTTCTGATTTTAGTTGAAAGCCTAATCCTCTTGATAACAACAGTGTCTTATTTAAGGAAACAAGATTCAAAATTGAATCATACATTTCAACAGCTTGTTTTAAAGGTGTTTGATTTATCCTTGATAGTCTGTGTATTCTTGTTTGTTTATGAATTAATTTTCATGGCTGATAAAGAATATATTGCAGAGTCAAGTGACGGTATTTTGTGGCAAGATGATTCAGATCATTAGTTTCAATTTTATTACACTGTCAGGTTCTTTTGTATGGTTCCCATCAAAGACTTATAAATCTAACTTTGGTCCATACCCTTGCAGGGGTTTGTAAAAGAGAAATACAGTTTTGTATATTAGAATGAAATAAAATCAGATTATTGTTCTGTCTCATACGCGTGTTTTCATGGCTTGGTTCTTCGTTTCTCTTTTGTCTCCATGCTTACTTCAATGTAAAATATGTACACATTCACCCGAATTTTAATTTTTTTTTTTATTTTTACATTGTTACAATTATAAATCATAAAATCAACCTTGATCCTTTCTAATTGATACTTGTGGATTGAGTGAAAGTTTTGAGGCTATAAACCCCGGGTGAAATTCCCATCTATCTTGTCCTATCCATGCAAGATTTTAAAATGATGGCGTAAGGTATTCCATACCTTTTACTCAACATTTATTTGGAAAACATACTTGGGAGATGTTCCATATCTCTCTGGTTGATTGTATTCATGATTACCTTGGAATATTTTTGTTTTATTCGAATACTCTTTGACTGATTTTTTTCATGAAAATACATTATACAAGATAACCTAATATTGAACATGGTCTTAAAGACCATAATAGCATTTCCTTGACCTTATTCAATACTATTCTAGAAACTGCTAGTACCTAGGTTGAGCTTGAATGCTCTTGGGAAGTAGTTGAACAAGATATAAGTATCTGTGAACGCTGGGAAGCTAGGAAAAGGAAACCTAGAAATCGATAGTAACCTCCCTTTGCCTAAGTCTTTGGTATTCTTTTTCATGTCCTCAAATCCTCATATTTCTATAAGCTACTCCTATCATTGAAATAGAAAGGAGGAAAGCCATTTTTTCGACCCAAGAAAGCACTCTAAAGAGGACTTTGTCTGATTCTTCCAGATCACCTTTTTCACACTTACCCATCACATTCAAAATGACATCTGCAGGTGGTGCTAGTGGTGCTCGAGGTGCTTCGTCATCCCAACCTTCATCCTCATTGGTAATTGGTAGTCTATATAGTAATCAAGTTCCTATCAAATCTGCTACCAACCCTGCTAAAGTTATAAATAAATACATGATTTTTCAGTTTGAGGAAGACGCTACAACCACCCCATGGCATGTATCTTCTCCCTTGAATCTAGCACCCGATACTCGTCCGTTACCCAATTTTAAAGAGAATATACCTAAGTTCTCATGGAATAACATTTTTTCTACAAATGAACGCCTAGTGGCATTTCCTAATTCTTTTCATAATATTGAGGCTAACGATAATGATACATGAATGAACTTATTTGTCAACTCCCTTGAAGGAAAAACGACAACTGAATTTTTTGATCTCCCTCCAAAAATACTTTTCGCTTGGGAAGAGTTGATTTATTGGTTCAAGTCCACTTATGGACAATCCAAGAGCCCGAACGAACAATTAAGGGAGTATAACAATATTTCTTACAAATATGGTGAGACTATTAAGTCCTTTAACCTTTGCTTCACTAAATTGTACAATCAAATCCATGAACTAATCCGCCCCCAAAATCAAGTCGCTTTCATGCATTATTATAATGTGCTTCCCTCTCCTTATCGTCATAGGCTCGAATAAAAGGCTATTGACAATCTTGGCTCCGCTCTCCACACTTTCTTGGAGTACGAAGAGAAACTTGAAAGAACAAGTATCCTTAAAGGATACTCAATCAAGAAAAGAGATACGTATGCCCTCCTACAATTTGTGCAAGATATGAACAATCTGATGATAGCCTATGAACGAAAGGGGAATGTTTCCTCACTTACTCCTGGGGAATATTCTTCTTCCTCAACTCCTTTTAGGAACACAAATGAGAACACTTTTCAGCCCAAAGCCATTATGTCTCGCAGTTGGTGTAACTTCTACGAAGAAAATCATGAAGAAATTACTTGTGAAGTTAAAAAGAATGCCATAGATAAAATATTTGGCAAGAAGCCTGAAAACACTATCACGGTTCTAGATTTGGCAGAAAAGGAAGATGTTATGATAATAAATACTAGGAACAAATATTATGCTTCGAAAGGGAAATACGATCCCCTCATACTTCTTCCACTCCAACCTCATCCTCACAAGGTACTAATGTACAAACTATCAAAATTCTCGAAAGTCAAGGAATTCCTTCCCCTCTTACCTCTTCCAAGTATAACATCCTTAACCAATTGGCTAATATCAAAGTCGATGCTACTCTTTTGGACATGGTTGCCGTCCCTGAACAAAAAAAGAATCTTAATAATTTTATGGAAGGAAAATATTCTACCATAGCCAACCTTTTTGAAGAGGCGAAAGAAGAGGATCCCACTGTAAATAAGATAGGTGTAAATAATTTTAGACACCCTATAAAGAACCTTCCTTTTTTTTATTTTTGTAAAACTTATGGACAATATAGCCCATTATTGCCTAATCAATGGTGGTTTGGGTCCAAGTGTAATGTCAAAAATCATCATGGAAGAGCTAGGCTTATCATGTACTAACGAAAATTCTAGAAGCATGCTCTCTTATAACAGTATGCAGCAGTCAACTATAGGTGAAATGAAAAGAATGGAAAGAATATTATAGTCCTAAAAGAAAGAAGAATTTCGCCATACATAGAGAGAATTCCTCAACCAAATGTAAACTAGCTTGAGGAAGACTTAGGAGTGTACTCTATCTTTGTTTATGAGGGTGACACTACTCTAGAAAAAAATGATTTGGAATATGGTATGTGGCACATGCATTTCGATGGTTCATGCTTGAATGAAGGTAACATAGTTGGAATTATCTTATATTCACCTATAGGTAAAATTCACAATTTTTCTTATAGGTTAGAGTTTTCTTGCATGAACAATGTCACTGAGTTTCAAGCCTTATTGCTAAGCATAAAAAAATGCTTATAACCTCAGTTGCGACCACCTTACAGTTTTTGGTGATTCTGAACTTGTTGTGAACTTGGTGCGTAAAATCTATTATCCTAGAAATAAGTTGATGAAACGTTATACCCGAGTTGTTTGGATGCTTATCTCAAACCTGCTATCATTTAACATCACTCATGTTATGAGGGAACTTAATTTAATGGCTGATAGATTAGTTGTATTTGCGACATCTCCTACTCGACAACTTCTACCTCAAATGCATGATTGTACATTTCAATATTTATATCGTCCTCACATTCTTAATTATGTAGAATCATGGTAGGTTTTCCCTAATGATGAAGGAATATGTGATTTCATACAAAATGAACCATTTAATCCCAAGGAAATCATATCTATGGAAGGCAACAAATTTCCAAAAGGATTGACTCCTCTCAAGAGTTCATTTTTTGTCGAGTGATGTAGGGAACAAAGAGATACAAAAGGAAGAGGAGTCGAAAAGGAAAGTGGGTGATACCATTTCCTTGAATCTTGGTACATCCGAATCTCCAAAGATTGTTAAACTAGGTGCCCAATCTTCCGATGAAGAAAAGGAGAAATTCACAGAACTACTACGTGCATTTCAAGATGTTTTTGCATGTTCATATGAGGATCTTTGTGGTTTTGATCCTTCTCTCATACAATAGGCCATTCCTATCAAGGAAGGGATAAAACCAGTTAGGGAAAAACAAAGACCCATTAAACCTGCACTATTAGAAAGGAGCTGGAATTTTTTTTGAAGGCTAGTATAATCTTCCCAGTTAAATATTCCAAGTGGGTTTCAAATTTATTTCCTGTTAGGAAGCCAACTAGTCAGATTCGATTATGCGTTGATTTTTGTTCATTGAATAGAGAAAGTGTTAAAGATCATTTTCCTCTCCCTAATATGGAAATGATTTTGCAAAAGGTTGGAAGGTCACAAATGATGTCCTTACTTGATGGTTTTTCTGGATATAATCAAATTGAGGTAAAAATGACTGATATATACAAAACCACCTTTACTACATGTTGTGGCACATTTTCTTATGAACGCATGCCTTTTGGATTCTGTTATGCAGGTGCCACTTTCCAAAGAGCTATGAAAATATATTTTGACAATCTGATTAGTAAAATTATCCAAGTATATCTTGATGATTTGATTGTTTATTCGAAGAATCAATTAGATCATTTTGGTCATCTTAGAAAAGTTCTTATGCAATGCAGAAAATTAGGCATTTCTTTAAATCCTTCTAAATATATTTTTGGTGTCACCAAGGGAAACCTCCTTGGACATATCATCTCTGATTAAGGAATAATCATAGATCCCGAAAGGATTATTTCTATTCTGAACCTTCCTACCCCCACTTCCAAAAAGGAGGTTCAAGCCTTTATGGGCATTATAAACTTTTTCCGTAGGTTTGTTCCTGATTTCACTTTAATGGTTAAACCAATACATAATATTCTAAATCAAGATTGATCTTTTTCTTGGACATATGACGTTGAAAAATATTTCATTAGGATTAAGAAGGAAATCAGTTCTGCACCGGTTCTGGCAAAACCGGACTTTGAGAAATATTTTATCATATACACTAATGCCATTGAGGAAGCAGTTTATGCTATTCTCTTACAATGTGATGACCAAAATAATGAAAAACATGTAGCCTACATGAGACAAAGTTTATCAGACAATGAATTCACATACTCTTATATTGAGAAACATGCCTTTTCTCTTGTTAAAGTTGTAGATAAATTTTGCCACTTTATTCTAGGAAAACATACACAGGTAAAAGTCCCTTTGCCTGTTGTCAAGTTTTTGCTTTCACAAACTTGTCTTTCAGGAAAACTTGCACATTAGCTTGCAAAGTTTTAGGATCATTATTTGACGATCATGACTTCAAAAAAAATCAAGGGACGAGACTTGGCCCTTCACTTAACTCAAAATACTGAACCAAGTGAAGAAATTGATGATCATGATAATCCTCTTTCAACATTCTTTTATATTGAGAATCAAACCCTTTCTATTTATGAAAACACCTGGTATAAAAATATGGTGTATTACTTGCAGTGTCAGAAACACCCAGATGACTTAGATCCTCATCAAAAGAGGAGAATCCACCTTGAATCTTCTCAGTATATTATTTTAGGAGACTTATTGTTTAGAAGGTCTACTGATGGTATATTACTTCGATGTGTAAATGACGAAGAGGCACACAAATTACTACCTGAAACTCACGGGTCTTCAAATTCTATCATTCACATTGGTGGCCACATTTTTGCTAAATCTATTGCTTTTAAAATCATCATAAATGGTTATTATTGGCCCTCAATTTTTCGAGAGTCTTATAAATTAGCAAGATCTTGTGACACATGACAAAAATTCATTGGGAAATAACGTCTTTCTGCTATGCCTTTGCAACCGGTTACTACAAATTTTCCTTTTTCTAAATGGGGCTTGGACTTTATTGGTCCTATTAATCCCCCGTCTTCCACAGGGCATATTTTCATTTTGACAACCACTGATTATTTCCCTAAGTGGACTGAAGTTGTTCCTCTTAGGTGTTCAGAGGATGAACATGTAATTTCTTTCCTGGAAACTAATATCTTCTCCAGATTTGACATTCCTTTAGATTACAGACAACGATCCAACTTTGATTTATGCAAAATTGAACCAATTTTTAGCTAAGTTAGGAGTCAAACATATCACGTCATCAACTTATTACCACCAAGGAAATGGGCAAGCCGAGTCTACTAACAAGAATCTTGTTAGGATCATAAAGAGGCTCATCAAAGATAAACCTCAAAAATGGCACACCCTCCTCACTTACGCCCTTAGGGAAGATCACACTACCACCAAGGTAAGAACATGTTGCACCCCCTTTCAGTTGGATTATGGCCAAGAAGCCATTCTGCCTATTGAGCTAGAACTCTCGTCTCTAAGGTTGATTCTATAGATTGAAGAATGAAATTCTTCCAATGTCCCTCAAAGGATAAATGCACTATTAGCCTTAGAAGAACAAATAAATTTTGCCTTGAGAAATATAAAGAGAAGACAACAAACTGTAAAACATTACTTTAACAAACACATGAAAGATGTCAAATTTAAGGTGAATGATAAATGTTGGTTGTGGAGCCTGATTATCTTCCAGATTCAGAGGTCTTTATTTTCAGCCGTGTTTATACCCCATGAAGACTTTACACCCTAGAAGAATGTACACTCTTCCACACGGGGGAGTGCACAGGGGGGTTGGGGGTGAAGCCCTAGAAGGAAAAATTGCCTTGTAAAAGTATATTGTAATTTCATTGTAAATCTGGACCATTCATTATAAGGTCGCATATCTAATAATAGAAATTATGTTATGGTTTTTTTCCTTAGAAGGAAACCCTCTGTTACGAGGGAAATATATTGCGACTATGCATTATGGTGAATATTGTATTCTGAGATAGGATACTGTGAGAGAAATAAGAGGAAGTTACAATGGGTTTGCTGTAGGTTGTATCCCTTTGATTGCTGGATAATAATAAAGGAAGGACCTGGCAATTTCTTTGGTGGACATAGCCCACATTGGGTGAACCACGTATATCTGTGTCTCTATTGTATTGTGTATCTTCTTTATTTTATTTACGCATTTGTTTTATTTTATTGCTCTGCGATCCTATTTTTCTAACAATAAATTCTTACTTTGGGACTCAGCCCATGCTGACAGAGGAAGACATTCAAAATTTCAGATATTATGGCTAGGTCCTTTCAAAATCGCTTTTGTCATAGGTACAAACTCTCATCTTTTAAACGATTTGGAAGAGATATTGTTTTCTTATAGTACCAATGGTTCCCAATTGAAACATTATGTGGAACCATATTGATTACTAAAATCCATATTGGAATCACTGTTGTACATAGCTTTGTGTTCCGTTGTTTCATTTTTCTTTGTTCAATTGACTTTTCAATTCCTATTGTTTCAATTTATGCTATTTTGTTTTGTTGCTATTTTGGTTTTTATTCTTATCAGGAATAGATTTTGGATAAGTTTTTCCACAACAATGCCATTATGTAAGTATTGTTGATCAATAACAATAAAGTTTACACAAGTGTTACGATTTCGTCCTTTTACACATCGCTAAATTTATTTTTTCTTTCAATAACTGTTGTAGATAGATGATTTGGTCTTCTTATCTATTTTCTGCTATCCCTTTCTTCCCTCCATCCTAAGATTCAAAAGAGCATATCATAAAATTTCTCCTTAATATGAAGAAACAATTTTTACTGTGACTGATCAAATGTTATGCATACAGGACCAAACTCCCTCATACGTACCACTTTTCATGAGTTATTCCCAAAATCCCATCTCATTATTTCCCTTAAACCATCTTTTTCCCCCTGTTGCATAATCATTCTAGTTAGTAATTCTTTGATCTATGTTCCCCGATCTGTGAAACCAGACATTATGAGTTCTAAATCTGTTGGAAAATGATTTCCCTGTGGAGTCGCCAGTTTGTTAACACCCAAAAGTGAAACATAGGGTACCTTCTTGCAAATGGTTGCAACACCTTATTATTTAATTATATTTAATAATATACTAATAGGTGGGACCCCTTGTGTGACTTGTGTAACTATGATGAAGAGACAACACTTATGTTTTATGTGTTTATGAGTTGGCTAAGATACACGCTCTACAGTTTATTTTCTTTAAATCATTGTCAAAATAATTGATTACATGATGCTATGTGCGAGGTGACTAAAGGGGAAATGATGTTGTCTTAATTATCTCTCACAAGTATTACTATGCTACATTTAATTCGACGAAGAATCTACACTCCAGTTTTAATTTATGTATGGTGTATGGTATGTGAAATGGTGGTCACTTTGATTTTGAAATGGAAAGGGTTGCGCGCATTATTTAAGTTGGAAATTTAAAGTTGGGACTTGGTATCCCTATCAAGGTTTCGATGTATGTTACATTGGTGTCTTGACAAAGGTTGACACATTATAAGTTTGAAACATTGGCAACTATGGGGCATTCGGCTTGAATTAAATAAATTTGGAGTTAGTGGCTGATGTGCTATATAGTTAGTTTGCTCGTACTAGCCATGAATGAAAGTGTAAGTGTAGATATGACTTGCAGTAAATGAACGTCTCTCTAACCTACCTCGAGCCCGTCACCCTAGCAATTTTTACATTTTCTCCTTGTTGGTTGTCGCTGCTCCCTACTGCTCCACTTTGCTCGGCTGTGGAAGAGATATATAGGCTTGGTCATTTCTCCTTATCATTTTTACACTCAGGTATGGGGTTTCTTGCTGCTCCATCCATGAATATTTCGCTCTGTTCTTTAATTAAGTCAACAATTGGCTCTTGATTTTGCTCGTTGTCTGTGCATTTCTAAAGTTATGATATGTGGAAATTTTGACTGTGTATGGATTATTAGCGAAGTTTTGGTCTCTGTGGAGTTTGTATTTGAACTATTCACATAAAAAATGTGGGTGTTTCTTATTATATGTAGTTGTTCGTTCTTTACCTGTAGAAAGGTGTATTGTTTGGGAAATACCCGGGCCTGCCTTGCCTCTAGTTTTCAATTGAGATTCCTCTTTGTACGACAAGAACATTATCATTGTTCGTTACCTGTGGGTTATTTGGAAACTTTGCCAGTCATTTAATTGTGTGGCTCTAGTGGCTATCGTTCCCGTGCCTTTGTACCAACTCTGTAAATATAAATGTGGAATTATGTGGTGGTATTAAGCTTTTCATGCTCCTTTTGGCTAAACCCTCAACTTGGTCAGCTTGTCCTCCTTCACCGTATTACTATTGATAGTTGCATATCGAACCCTGTATTTGGAAAATAGGGTGGAAGGTGGCCAACCTAGAATTTAGTAAAGGCATTGTTCGTGCTCTTTTTGGTCATGGGTTTAGTTGATTATTTGTTGTGTGAAGATGGAAAGAATGTTAAGCCCAATCATTTGTTTGGTAATACAGTCTATCACAAGGAAATATTTGGGGTCAATGGCAGCGTTGCAAAACTATTGTTAAAGATACAACTTGTTGTTTTTTAATTCCATATGCAAGGAGCACCTCTATGTATGATTTATATACACATTAAATGAGTCTTACAAACTAGAATGAAAGGGAAATTGGAAGCATGGTTATTTGAGGTTTCAATTGAACTATTGTTATACACTAGGAGCCCTTTTATGGACACTTTGTGGGACCCTGTAGTAATTTAAACAATATTTTTATTGTTATTGTAGCCACAACTTGTCCACTCCTTGACTGTTGGTTGTGATTATTGTGATTATTATGATGTTGTGTATCCTTGACTCTGTTGTGTGCAAATTGTTTTATTATTGTTAAATATTTATTGGGAAATAAAATATGAATTGATTACTATGCAATGCAATTTCTAAGGAAAATGGGCATCCTTGAAGAGAAACACCAGTTCTGAGTTCTTTTTGGGGAAAAGGAGTGTTGAATTTCAATTTTGAAATAGTAAAAGGTTTTTATTGTTAATTGACATCGATGATGGAATTGTTTTTGTTGATTGCTTGAACATTATTCGTAAATATTTCACTCTCCATGATATCACTTTACACTAAATACAACCCTCCATACTCCCAATATCCCTATCAATTCCCTGTTCGTGTGGCAATTAATAAATGGAAGTTTTATGGATGGATTGCATGTGTCTTGTAGTAAATTATAGAGACAACTCTTGATTTATTTAAGTGGAGTTTCATGTATGGGTTATTAAGAAATTCATGACTGACTAATTATTTTTATAGGATGAGTTTTTTCAACAGGGGAAGTAATGGTTGAAATAATAGAGGCAGGGGTAACTGACATCGAGGCCATATGATGCCTCGGTTTTCTATTCACTTTGATGTTGATCCGCAAGAGTTGAACCAACTGTTTCAATAAGGGTTCTTTAATTTGGTTGGCCATGGGATATTGCATCCTTGACCTGAAAGGCCCCCTTTTTAACAGCCTCAGAAGTTTCTCGGCATTCATTTCCCCCCACATGTGTCGATGCAACCCGAACCTCTTGCAAATGATGGTTGGATTTTTTTTTTCAATAAACCTGCTTCTAACTGCTGTGGTTGGCCCACTGTCTCATTTCCATCACTTCCACCACCACATCCAATTAAACCTAATGCACAAATTTCCCATGTTGTTTCAGCAGTGCAGTATTTGCATGCCAGCAATAGACTGAAAATTGACATCCCACAACCTTTTTTAGATAATAGAAAAGCAATGACTTCCCCCTCCAATCCATCCCAAAAGTCTTCTAAATCTGTGTCTTCACGTCTCCACTTAAAGGATGACTACTCCCATGTGATCAACAAAATGAAGTCCCAAGGGCCTAACCATCCAAGGGCTACCCCATAAAAGTCAAGAGGAAACAACAGTGAGAAGAGGAAATATGCCTCACACAACAAATATAGATTTTAAATGCGTTTTTTTTTATGATATTCAGTGATGAGGACAATGTTTAATGATTTTCAACATATTTGGGACAACATTAAGCTTTATTTTGGATATTTTTTGTGGATAAGATGGATATATTATTTTTTGGGGATATGGTCTTAAATTTTGTTGATATTTAAATATTCGACTTAAATGATATCCATGGGAGATACAAGGGTGTTATATGATCCAATTGATTAATTTTGTATTTTATATTTGATGATTAACAAAGAGAATGATGGGAGTCACAAGGGATCCCACCTATTTAGTTATTAATGATTAGACCCTTATTTATATATTATTATTAATTATTTATTCCCAAACTAATTAGCTAAGTTAATTTGACTTAACTAAAGAAAGTAGTTGAACTACCTCAACTTATTGAGAAAGAATAAAGGTTCAATGAGAGGAATAGACAAGAGGAGAATAGAAGGGGAACTACAACACTAAGGTTTTCTCTCTAATTAGTGAGATAGCTTCATTTTTCATTCATTTCTGAGTTTACTTGAAAGCCTAATCCACTTGATGACAACATGGTCTTATTGAAGGAAGAAATACTCAAAACTCAATCATACATTTCAACAACTTGTTTTAAAGGTGTTTGATTTATCCTTGATAGTCTGTGTATTCTTGTTTGTTTATGAATTAATTTTCATGGCCGATAAAGAATATCTTGCAGAGTCAAGTGGTAGAATTTTGTGGAAAGTTGATACAGATCATTAGTTTCAGTATTATTTCACTGTTAGGGTATTTTTGTATGGTTCCCATCAAAGACTTCTAAATATTACTTTGGTCCATACCCTCGCAGGGGTTTGTAAAAGAGAAATACAATTTTGTATCTCAAAATGAAATAAAATTAGATTATTGTTTTGTCTCATACATGTGTTTTCATGACTTGATTCTTCCTTTTGCTTTTGTCTCCATGTTTACTTCAATGTAAAATCTATATACATTCACCTGGCTTTGTTTAAATTTTTATTTTTACATTGTTACAATTTTAAATCATAAAATCAACCTTGATCCTTTGTAATTGATACTTGTGGATTGAGTGAAATTTTTGAGGCTATAAACCCCGAGTAAGGTATTCCATACCTTTTCCTCAACACAAGGTTTGCAGGTTCATGGGTTCACAGGTTTACAAAAGTCCCATATTCTACTTGCTGTCGTCCGTCCCCGCCACTTTCGTGCTTTTCCCAATATTCATTTAGTATGTTTTAATGCTAATAACTCATCATGAAAGTCCTATAAAGATTTTCATTAATGAATGAAGGGATCGAGGATATTTCTTAATAAACTACATTAAATCACAATTTGCATAAGATTATATTATATCTCTCAAGTGCTCATTTCAAATATTATCTGGATCAAAAGAACGCGCTGGTCAACTTATGGCAGCGACAACTCGACAAAATTTCTGCGAAGATACTTTGAACACTTTTGGACATGAGGAATAGAACTTTTAGCGGTCTAGAGTGTGTTCTTATTATTCATCCCCTTCTACTCAGAAGGAAGTAATTTGGACTTCTGGAATTGCTCATGCAGGATGTGTTCCTGAAGGTTTTGACTACAAGGAGCCAATTGCCTGGTGCCTTGAGAAGTATATACCAAGTCAGTAGATGATTCAACTCCAAGACCATTCTCCCATCTCTCTTTAACCTCTAGTGTTTCGTAAAATGTTGAAACTCCTGGAGCCAACACTTACCTTCAAAGGTGAAGATTGCAGAGAATTCTTGAAAAAAAATGATAATGGCCTGGATCTCTTACCTGAATTATTAGAGAATCCTGCGGCCATCCTTGAAGATATTACCATATTGCAGGGTGAGTTGTTCAGTATTAAAATCCAGAATGAAATCAACGTGGCACCTATGAAAATTTACATCGAAGAATGGTTCAAGAAGGCCATCGATAAACTGACAAATGAAGGGCAAGAAGCAGTTGAGACGGTTCCCGTAACCATTGATGAAAACAATAAAAGGTAATCAACAAGAAAATGAACGAGATGAGAGACCATCATAGTAATTTTATGCTGATCACATACTTCTTTTCTTTATCAAGTCCTTCATCTAGTTATTCCAACTCTTTCACTAGAAAGGTTTAACCGAAGACTGATAACTTATTTTTCTTCTTACTGTTGGAACAAATGTTAGAAATTTTTCAACTCAGTGTCTTTCTCCAAAATGTATGTTATTTACACCACTTAGTTTCCGAACCTTTTCGCCTGGCGTAATCTTGTGTAACCATTAATACCTTGCGCCATTCGACGCAACCTTTCCGCCTCAGTAAAAACTCTAAATCTATCGCCATTTTCGCCGAACTTTTCTACCGTCAAGATCTCAAAGCTTTAAAAAGTTTCCCATGGTCTCTCGTTTTTTCCTACTTCGCATTCCTTCATTGTGAAGAGTGTCAGTTATACAATCAAACTATAAATCTCTCTTTCCATATATTATTTTAAAATTATTTTATATAATTTTAAAAATAATATTTTATTTTAAAGTTTGAAAAAATATATTTTAAGCCAAGCCCTTTGCATTGTTGAGTCCACTATCCTTCACGTCCCGATCTTCAACTATCCACCGTAAGCTAAATTCCAAGTCATAAGACATGCACAAAAGACTCCAAGGAGAGGTTTCACGTGGGGATCAAAGAAACACACCATTTGTCCGATCGTTAAGTCGCATGGAGGAAGGACTCATGAGGAGACCCGGAAGGGGTGCGCTACACGCCTAGAAATTGCAAGAATAGTATTATATGTAAAAGACGAGTTCTATTTCAGGGATTTGGCCGACGTAGGGTTTTAAAAAACCACTTCTTCGTTTCCCCGAAACCCAAAAGCCCGAAATCGGGACTCCAGTCATACATCATTCGTAGAAGTGGATTTGGACGCTGGAAAGTTCTCGTCTATTGCTTGTTTTGGTAATTGATTGGACCTTCACTTCAAATCGGTCTGTGTAGATTTCTTCATGGATATAATTATTGTCAGGGAAAGAAATTTGGGATCTAAATTACAATGATGAACAAGCTCAATGCTAAGGATTGGAATGTGGTTTGTAAAACRCTAAATCTATCACAAGAAGCCATTAGTTATGCCACAGTTCAAGTCACAAGTCAGCACACAGGCAAGATAGAAGTTGATTTCCATGGATAGGCACCAACCTTATTTCATGTGGGTGCACTTTCAAAAGAGAGTTCAAACTTTGGACAGTTGGTTGAAGTCTTCACATCTTGTTTCCACTACCATTGCATGGGTGACTCAAATTATACATACATCATCAGAGCTTGATTATGAAAGAAATTAAAGTGGTCGTAGTTTTTCAAAGGAATAATTGCATTGGCAATTATGTGAATATTTTCCACTGTAAGTTTGTTCCAAGTTTGGCATTTGGAAATTTGTTAGCATTGAAAAAAACTACAGGCTACAACTTTATCATTAATCATTGAATATATGATGAGGATCACATCAGAGAGGTATTTTCCGAGCCTAGTCACACCACTGCCAGCAAAGACAAATTGGAGTTGTATGAGTTATTGAAACGAACATTTGGTACTGTTATTGCATACGTTGGTGTAAAGATTTGGAACATCACCAGAAGCCACTTAGAATTTCTATGAGGATCTGTTGAAGATGGTGAAATTGAATCGGTTGTTCAAATACCATATTGCACCAAACGTTATGGCTCACATTGAGGAATCATTATGGTGAATAATAGACATTCAGTGATGAGTATATATGGATATTGTGGGTACTCTTGAGCATGATCCATAAATTTATTTTCTCTAATAACATATTTGAAGGGATGCACAACAATATTTAAAGTAGACACACGTGGAATAAGAGAAATAATATCGTGAACTAATTGATTTATTTGTATATGCTTGAAGCTAGCACAAGAGTTCTAAATCCATTTAAACCGACAGGCTATGGAGTTTAAGGATGAGATAAATTAGGGCTCATGTCTCGTGCTTCAACATTTTCCATAAAGTTGTCATGAAATATCATAGATTATTGGGCATACCACCTCAATATTTACATGGAACAAAATGGTATACTATGAAGAATAGAGACGAATAAGCATAAGTTGTTATTTAAAAATAGATATAAGTTATTATTTTTTATTATGGAATGCCACTTCAACCCTAATCCTCAATTATGTTGACGGAATTCAGTTAGCCCAAAGAACCCTAACTGATATTGAAAAAGGATAAAAAGGGTGGATGTGGGAATTAGAGGAGAGCGACAGGGGAGAAGAACAACCCGAGAGCCTTTTAGGGGCTGGGTTTGTATATTCCATTTCTTTCAAAAAATATAGAACAAAATGCTAAGAGATTCTATACCTCGTCACTGTGTAATTTTGTCTTTTCCTGTATTGTTTTCTCTGGTTTACATTCAATCTTTCTTCCTTCTTTTACATATTTAACTTGTAATGACTCTAATTCAGTAATACCTCTACTACAGTCATTTATTGGGTAGCTTGTTAGGTTCATCTTTTCCTTTGTTTATGCTGTGAGCAAAACAAGACCTATAGCTTAACTGTTTCTTCCTAATTACAAGTTATATATATGCATGTTTGTCTTTCGAAGTTATTTGTTATTCCTCTATGGAAATGAAGATTAGACTTATCAGAATTAGATACCTAACTCTTTGTTTCAGTCTTCTTCATCTCTTATCCTCTATCCATCTTCTTTATTAAATCAATTAGGCAAACAGGGTCATGCCTCTTCATTTCTGATCTATAAGTGATTGAAAGGTATGTTTCAGACCTAGTTCTAGAAGCCTCCTATGACTGATCAATCGATAAATTATTATTTCATTTAAAATGTGCTAAGGCTCGGCTCTATTACAGCCTTGATTTGACTCTTGCAACAACATTTTCTGGCGTCATTGCCGGGGATGAAGGAATGCAGTTATGTTCCCTGGGATACGACAAAAAGTTTAAACCTATTCCTTGATGGTGAACAAGAGATAGGCATTCAATTGGCTGTGATCATTCACCTGGAGACTCCTTGGTTCAAAAAATGTTGTCGCAAGAGTTGGTTCTAGGTTGTAATAGAGCCAAGCCTTAGCACATTTTAAATAAAATAATAATTTATCACTCAGAACTTGACTTGGGTTGCATGCAAGTAAATTTTGAGATAACCTATTATTTCATTTAAAATGTGCTAAGGCTTGGCTCTATTATAGCCTAGAACCAACTCTTGCAACAACATTTTCTGGCACCACTGCCAGGGACGGAGGAACGAAGTGATCTTCCTTGGGATACGGAAAAAAAATTCAGATCTATATCTTGATGGTGAATAAGGGATATGCATTCAATTGGCTGTGATCATTCACCTGGAAAATCCTTGGTTCAAAGACTCTACATGATTCACTGGAAACTCCACTGGTCTCAAAATGTCGAATTCGTTCACTGCTCGGATTGTTGCAAGGTTTGCTCCTCTAGACTTTACAAATTTTTATGGTTTTCCAAACACTGTTCCAGACATTAAAATTTGGGAAGATGTCCTTCCTAAATTTGGAGAATATGCGGACGAAAATCCCGCTCAACACTTGTTTGAATTCCACAAGCTCATGGTTGAATTAAATGTACATCATGAAGATGTCCTCATGAAACTGTTTATGTTTTTGTTTGAAAGAGATGCTAGACTTTGGTATAAATCTTTACCCCATTCCAGTGTTCCTTCATTGAAATATTTTCACATACCTTTTCATCAACATTATAAAAGAATCTATTCAGTTGAAATACTTTTTGAAGATTGTTGTAATATAAAATTCATAAGACAAAAAGATCAAACAAATCTTCTTGAAGAGGAGGAAGCAATAACATAAATTTCCCAAGTTGATGAAGATAATCAATATGAATAAGAGTTGGTTGATAAAGAAGCAGGATATGATAGCTCTTGTGATCATATTCAAGAAGAATATATTCAACATCATGGTCAACCTACATAAGAGAAATAAAACAATAGTTTCTTGATTCAGAAATTACACAGACCACCTCCTCTTTTAACATAAGAAGAGATAGATCTTCTCTTGAACAGTTATGTTGCGGCCCCTGCTTACACAAATGTGCAACATCCACATAGTCCTGAATATCTGAGTTAAACTTCTCATATTATTACTACAAATCTGATTTTAAGTGATGACAACCATGAAACTATACAAGAAGTCAGTGAACCTATTTATGATGATGATTCCCTGCCAGGATATCATCTTGTAGACTCTATTTTGTTTCATGAAAAAGATGTGGCTGTCATGTTTAACAATCCTAAAGAATGTTTGGTGTTCGAGAATGATTTAGATTTTTATGTGGAGGAGTATAAATATGAGATAGAAAGCATGCCAGAGAAATGATCAAAGTTTCTCATAGTTGATACCCAGAGTATTTTTTCTGATTGATAACACTTTAGATTTATCTGTTGCACCCAG
>JASDQU010100812.1:216354-280032 GCA_032191745.1 Picea mariana | reverse complement strand
CAACATTATAAAAGAATCTATTCAGTTGAAATACTTTTTGAAGATTGTTGTAATATAAAATTCATAAGACAAAAAGATCAAACAAATCTTCTTGAAGAGGAGGAAGCAATAACATAAATTTCCCAAGTTGATGAAGATAATCAATATGAATAAGAGTTGGTTGATAAAGAAGCAGAATATGATAGCTCTTGTGATCATATTCAAGAAGAATATATTCAACATCATGGTCAACCTACATAAGAGAAATAAAACAATAGTTTCTTGATTCATAAATTACACAGACCACCTCCTCTTTTAACATAAGAAGAGATAGATCTTCTCTTGAACAGTTATGTTGCAGCCCCTGCTTACACAAATCTGCAACATCCACATAGTCCTGAATATCTGAGTTAAACTTCTCATATTATTACTACAAATCTGATTTTAAGTGATGACAACCATGAAACTATACAAGAAGTCAGTGAACCTATTTATGATGATGATTCCCTACCAGGATATCATCTTGTAGACTCTATTTTGTTTCATGAAAAAGATGTGGCTGCCATGTTTAACAATCCTAAAGAATGTTTGGTGTTCGAGAATGATTTAGATTTTTATGTGGAGGAGTATAAATATGAGATAGAAAGCATGCCAGAGAAATGATCAAAGTTTCTCATAGTTGATACCCAGAGTATTTTTTCTGATTGATAACACTTTAGATTTATCTGTTGCACCCAGATATGATGTGTACACCGATGATTATAAGATCATTTCCTTGGAACAATTTGCTCCAGGTTTTTCATGGAGGAAGGATGGTCTTCAACCAGAATTCAACCGTCTTCACGAGCATACCAGATCAGATGATTTTGAGCACAATGTTGCAGAACAAAGAATCCTAGAGGAAATTTGTTATTTACCTCAAGAACATGCATTTTTTCCTGATCCTTTTGATGAAATTTTAGATTCATTTAATGGAGGAGTATGCTATGTCATGGATATTTTTTCACATGAATCGAAGAAAAGTTTGAACATTCATGATCAACAACATGTCAGATGGGAGTTATCAGTTTCCTTTTTCAGCCAGCTCAAAGAAAGTGTGAGAAGATTTCAAATAAGTAGACAATCATTAATTAGAGTAGGTGATGTAGATAAATAAGCTTGACTTTGAGCATTAGAGTACAACAATGGTTTTCAGTATGTTTCTAGTTCACTTTGGAATCTAGTATGGTTTTGTTTTAAAGCATTACAACTCCATAGCCCAATGAGTGCTAAGCAGTTTTTGTTTCGAAAAGGCACAAGTAAAGTGATAGGGTTCATAGTTTGATAAGGACGATTGCAGGTTTCCCAATGGATGAAGGCACGTGGTCTACTGTTCTTGGCACTTTACAGGAAAGCACCATCCCTAGATGGAGCCTATGTTGGAACAAATGTTGGAAATTTCTCAACTCAGTGTCTTTTTCCAAAATTTATGTTAGTTACGACACTTAGTTTTTGAACCTTGTCGCTTGGCGTAAGCTTGTGTAATCATTAAGCCCTTGCTCCATTCAACGCAACCTTTTTTCCGCAGTAAAAACTCTAAATCTATCGCCATTTTCGCTAAAATTTTCTACCGTCAAGATATCAAAGCTTTAAAAAGTTTCCCAAGGTCTCTCGTTTTGTCCTACTTTGCATTCCTTCATTGTGAAGAGTGTTAGTTACACAATCAAACTATAAATTTTTCTCTTTCCATATATTATTTTAAAATTATTTTATATAATTTTAAAATTAATATTTTATTTTAAAGTTTGAAAAAATATATTTTAAGACAATCCCTTTGCATTGTTGAGTCCACTATCCTTCATGTCCTGATCTTCAACTATCCACCATAAGCTACATGCCAAGTCATAAGACATGCACACAAGACTCCAAGGAGAGGTTTCACGTGGGGATCAAAGAAACACACCATTTGTTCGAGCGTTAAGTCACATGGAGGAAGGACTCATGAGGAGACCTGAAAGGGGTGCGCTACACACCCTTAAATCACAATAATAGTATTATATGTAAAATCTGAGTTCTATTTCATGGATTTGGCCGACGTAGGGTTTTAAAAAACCACTTCTCCGTTTCCCTGAAACCCAAAAGCCCGAAACCGAGACTCCAGTCATACACATCATTCGTAGAAGTGGATTTGGATGCTGGAAAGTTCTCGTTTGTTGCTCGTTTTGGTAATTGCTTGGACCTTCACTTCAAATCGGTATGTGTAGATTTCTTCATGGATAGAACTACTGTAAGGGAAAGAAATTTATGATCTAAATTACAATGATGGATAGGCTCAATGCTAAGGATTGGAATGTGTTTTGTAAAACACTAAATCTAGCGTAACGAGCCATTAGTTATGCCACATTTCAAGTCATAAATCGACACACAGGCGAGATAGAAGCTGATTTCTATGGATAGGCGCCAGCCTTATTTCATGTGGGTGCAGTTTCAAAAGAGAGTTCAAACTTTGGATAGCTGGTTGAAGTCTTCACATCTTGTTGCCACTACCATTGCATGGGTGACTCAAATTATACATACATCATTGGATCTTGATTATGACATAATTAAAGTGGTCGTAGTTTTTCAAAGGAATAATTGCATTGACAATTCTGTAAATATTTTCTACTGTAGTTTTGTTCCAAGTTTGGCATTTGGAAATTTGTTAGCATTGAAAAAACACTACAGGATACGACTTTATCATTAATAATTGAATATATGATGAGGATTGCATCAGAGAGGTATTTTCTGATCCTAGTCACACCACTGCCAGCAGAGACAAATTGCAGTTGTATGAGTTATTGAAATGAACGTTTGGTATTTTTATTTCATACACTGGTGTAAAGATTTGGAACATCACCATAAGCCACTTAGAATTTCTATGAGGTTCTGTTGAAGATGGTGAAATTGAATCGGTTGTTCAAATGTCATCTTGCACCAAACGTTATGGCTCACACTAAGGAATCATTATGGTGAATAATACACATTTAGTGATGAGTATATATGGATATTGTAGGTACTCTTGAGCATGATCCAAAAATTGATTTTCTCTAATAACATATTTGAAGGGATGCACAACAATATTTAAAATAGACACATGTGGAATCAGAGAAATAGTATCGTGAACTAATTGATTTATTTGTATATACTTGAATCTAGCACAAAAGTTCTAAATCCATTTAAACTGACAGACTATGGAGTTTAAGGATGAGATAAATTAGGGCTCATGTCTCGTGCTTCAACATTTTCCATAAAGTTGTCATGAAATACCATAGATTATTGGGTATACCACCTCAATATTTACATGGAAAAAAATGGTATACTATGAAGAATAGAGACGAATAAGCATAAGGCGTTATTTAAAAATAGAAATAAGTTATTATTTTTATTATGGTGGATGCCACTTCAACCCTAATCCTAAATTATTGTTGGCCCTTGGTTATGGAAGAAAGAAAAGATCAAGGAAGAAAAGGAAAAATGAGAACTTCACAGAAGACATAGAGACTGTTATTGGGTCGAAGTGAGAAAAAGAGAAGAAAAGACGGAGCAAAGTCTGAGAAAGAAAGCCATTGGATGAGGAGATCGAAGATGACAGGTCAACAAGGACGAAGGACCGTGGACAACTCAACAATCAAAAAAATCCACCGTTAGATGCTTTGGAGCACCGCGTGAGAAGGAAGGAAAGATAGGCTATCAAAGCCCTGAAAACACGGGTCAAGTTGACCTAGGGTTTTAGACACCTAGGGTTTTGACACTTGGGTTTCAGCCTAAGGATTTCGGTGAGCTATTGTAAAGTATAAATAAAGGTCAAGAGGACCTGGGTTGGGTTGGTAAGATAATTGTTGGTATTGTGATTGTTATTGTTATTGAGTAAGAAGTACTTTGAGTGAGAGAAGTGCTAAGAGTGAGAGCCTTCTTGTATTGTAAGATCTTCAACTAGGTGCGAAGATCAACCCTGTAGCTGGGTGTGCATGGAGGGGAGAGATCAAAAGAAGAGGAAAGAAGATCTGTTGGTTAAGAGCGCAGATCAGAACTTTATGCTTTCATCTTAATATATCATAAAGCACAGTTCTGTGGACGTAGCCCTAGAGAGAGGGTGAACAATGTATATTTTGTGTTATGTGTGATTGATGCTTTGTTCTTGCCATTTGATACACTGTTATTGCACTATTGTTATAGATCTGATAAGATGTATGGAATAGATCTAAGCTGATAAGTGATATATGCATGTTGTAATGTTCTAGTATTAGATCCACTTGACATTTCCCTTGTTTGTAGACATATCTGTCCTGCAACCCCCCCATAGCTGCTTTGGGTGAGACTGCATCTACTTCGTAGGTGTAGCCAAAAGGACCAATAGTTAGGGCTTGTTGGTACTCTCTTGGAGATGAACCTTAGGTATGCCCCTGTGCCAACAAATGGTTCCATTGTCGGGACATGAATTTTCATGAGGGAATGTCAAGGTGGTTTCCATCAAAGACAAAGATTTAGAAGTGGATAGAGGATCAATAAAAGGAATTTGTTGAAGCTCAGAACAAGAACCCTAATATTCATACAGAGGATTGGTTGGAGGGACATATGTTTACTGATATACACGAGATATTCTTTGGAGGAATCCATCATAAGCTATATGAGTGGTTAGCCAGGTTGGCAGATACCCAGTTTGAGGTCAGATCTAGACTTCATGTAGTTTGGACGTCGACGTTGATCAAGAAGGTAAAGAGAATTGACAACGCCATGTCAAGAGCAGTAGATCACTGGTTTGATAGCATCATTGGAGGGTACATCACTGAGTTTGTTGTTGATAGAATAGAGTCATATAGCCAAGTTGGGAGATATTTCTTTAAGGGACCCAGAGGAAAATTTTTACATTTTCTAAAGTTGAGAATCAAGATGCTATTTCATGAGAAGAACATCTTGAAGATACAGTAGATCAATCGGACTTAAAAAGGCTAGTGTTTAGGAATTCAAACAACAATAGTGACATAGAGGCTAGACATATGCGCAGTGGGAGAGTGTTCAGAGAAGTTCATCTTGCGAACCTGTTCAAGAAGAACTACGAAGATGAGGGTTTCTACAGTGGAGAAGAGGCATATTTGATGGACGAAGAGCATTCAGAACCTACTAGGGCAGAGGAAGAGGAAGCTGAAGACCTTCGCCAAGAAAATCCAGAAACCTCAGTAACTGCGCAGACTATTGAAGTAAGTACTATTAATACTCCTGTTGGTTCAACAACATTAAGAAATCAGAGTAATCAGAGTTACCAGACCGTTCATAATACTATTACTAGTAGTCCACCACATACTCAGACAGGAAACCTAGGAAGATATATGGAAGATGAGATGAGACTCCCTATCTTTAGGGTAGATGGATCTGAAGATCCTGATCAGCATTGGTTTCTATGTGAAGTCGTGTGGAATATTAAAAATGTCACCGATGAAGCTGTTAAAAAAACCCACTTTAGTACTACCCTTTGAGATCATGCACTAAGATGGTACATGAATCTTGTCCAAGGACTTGCACAGCCTAAGCCACTGAACGAGATCAAGAATGCATTGATTGCAGAGTTCAACAAACCCAAGTCAGAGTCACAATGCATTACAGAGATAAAAGAGATCAAGTAGAAGATATCCGAACCTATCTGGGAATTTGACCAGAGTTTCAAGACCTTAACAAGCCGATTGAATTTTTAGATCCAGATGAGCAGAACAAAGAGTGGTTCATTGCTGCCCTCTTACCACACATCAGAGTTCCTATGATGCAAAAGAATATTTCTTCACAGGCTGAGGCGCTGGAGATCACCATGAAGTTAGAATCAACCCCTGTATGAGAATCCAGCTCAGGTATGAGTCAGATCTCCAGTCAGCTAACTAGTTTGTCTCTGCAGGTCGAAGATATGAATAAAGATAAGGGAAAAGATAAAAGAGAAGACATCTAGTGTGTCAGATGCAAGTCAGAAGGCCATGAAAAGGGGAACTGCCCCCTATTTCATGAATACTTGGCCTCGGGAGCTCTGAGCCCTTTGAAGCAAGTCACCTTACCTTAGTGCGAAGTATGTCAAAATAGACATCGCCCTGGCGAGTCCTATTACATGCAAAAATATGTTCAGACACACAAATTTGTATTACACGTTCTGTAAATCCATGGGGCATGATGATAGGGATTGTAGGGCTTATGACCTCATGCATGAAAGGTCAAGAGACATATACAAAATTCAAAGAGAAGTACAACAAGAAGGAAACACTACACAGTATAACTCCCCTAGGAGAGGAAACTTCAAACCTCGCAGTGGATTCAGAGGACGAGGATGAGGAGGAGGTATGGGTCGAGGCTAAGGACAGATAATATGCTACAACTACGCACAACTAGGACACCTCTCAAGGGACTATCAGAACCCTTGCACTACTTGCAGCTACTACAACTCGTTTGAACATGTTATAGAAGATTGTCCTGTGTTGTTGGCTAAGATTAAGGAAAGACGAGGACCTCAACAAAACTCACAAGTGAAACTGATATATGTCAAACCTCACGGAGAATACCCTATATTAGATATTATAACCAGAGGAGGCACTGCTATAGGAGAAGACAAACTGACCCAAGGGAAGACTACAGAGGACTCAGGAATCAGGAAAGCTGCAGAGAAGACCCAAACTTTTGATGCAAAGAAAGAGAGACAAATATTCGTAGAGGCAAGAAACGAGTTCAAAGAAGATCAAGGTTCTTCATCAAAGACACAACCAGAAGCAAGAGAATATGGAATGCCTTAGGAATTTGATCATTCTGCTTCTCCAAGAGAAGGAAAAGAGGTAAGCAAGCTCACGGAATTTTTATATACTTGCATTAAGTTGATTCAAGATGAAAGTGTTGTACAAGAGTTACATAATTTAATCAAACGGTATGAACTAGGAAATATAGACCCCTTAGTTAATAGGGCAGTACACTAAATCGCTAAGAAGAGAAGGAAAAATAAGGAGTTACACTTAAATGCTCAAATAGGAGAGTATGATATAGACTATGTGGTACTCGACTTAGGGTCGGAGGTCAATGTCATGACGAATAAAAATTGGGCACTGATGGGAAAACCTAAGTTGATCTATTCCCCTATCAGGCTCATGATCGCTAATCAACAAGAAGTAGGCCCCTTTGGCAGGCTGGAACATGTCCCTGTGGACATCGACAGAATAAGAACATTTGCAGATTTTGAGGTAATTGAGATAGTTGATGACAACTTCCCTTACCCTGCACTGTTAGGAATTGATTGGGATTTCAATAATTCCACCGTGGTTGATCTAAAGAAAAGACAAATGACATTTGAAAGATATGGCCTTAGGTTCATTGCACCCTTACATCCAGATGAAGGTCAAATATACACAGAGCCCATCAGAGAAGAATACCACACATATGCACTGGAAAACATATACAAATTAACAACTAGACAACATGATTACATTAATCCTATGGCCGATGGAAACCTAAGCTGGCGAAGTGACAACACATGTTCATTAGACTTAGAAGAAGGACTAGAGATCTGGAAGAATAAAATGTATGAGGTATCTACAAGAAAATGTGCTAGATTAACCAAATAAGTTCATTGGATCGATACAACAGTAAGTAACTTACCCACCTTTGATGGTCTGAATCCTTTAGAAACCTTTTTGTCGGACTTTGAAGAAAGTGTACCAATGCAACAAATATTGTTGGCAATGGATGAGGCCCTGAAATAAACCCTATCAAGATGGTGGGGGACACATAAAATAAATATTATAGACTGGATACAATGTCATACCTTGATGACAACGCGGTTCTCAGCACAAGTAGAAGGCTATGAATTTCGGTACACAGGTCAAAGCTTCCTAAAGGACCATATGCGAAGCTGCGAGGAATCCTGGAGAAACATTCCTCAAGAACAATGGGTACACAAATTAATTAACACACTAGACACAACACCTATCAACTAGTACCTTCAATCAGAGTTGTGCCTCATCACTACAGATTGGAAAGGTATGACTCAGAATTTTATAACCACCTTCTTATTTGAAATTCAATATCCTTCAATAGATCAAGAATTACATATTGTGAGACATAAAGTATTCGAGGAGGAATCTAGCCTTTCTTTGGAACAAGAAGAGGACCAATGGACTACGCCTCTCCAGAAACTACAAGGCTGTTACAACATCAATGTTCATGAAGACGATGATCTGAGAAAGGTGAGCATAGCAGAAACAAAAGGCAAGAGAGATGTGGAAGGACCTGGAATTGAGATACCATTCATTGGACATCCCATCAAGATTAAAAAAGTCAATATTGGAATCGAGGAGACACTGAAGCTTGCAAATGTCGAAGATTATTGGGATGCTGCTACCATTGATAAGATCACAAAACTACTGCATGAGTATCAGAACTTGTTTCTGACCAATTTCACTGATATGAAGGGAATCAAAGGGCCTATGGGAGAGATGAGGATCCCTTTGAAACCAGATGAAAAACCATTCAAGAGGAGAACCTACATATTAAACCCTAAATATAAGGAGAAAGTGAAGATTGAGCTCGACAGAATGCTGGAAGTAGGGATTATAGAACCTGTCGAAGAATATTCTACGCCATTCATTGATGAAGTGATAGATAATGTGGGAGGCCAGGAAGTATTTTCTTTTACAGATGTATTTTCAGGATACCATCAGATCTAGATTGCCAAGGAAGATCACCACAAGACCACCTTTACAACAGAATGAGGGTCCTACCAGTATACAATGATGCCATTTGGATTGAATAATTCCCTGGCCATCTTTTCCAGGGTGGTGGTCAAAGCATTCAAGGAGTTCTTGCATAAATTTCTAGAAGCATTTTTTGATGATTGAATTGTTTTTAGTTTATTGAAAAATCATATTGAATGTCTAAGGCTAATGTTGGATAAATGCAGGCATTGTCAAATTGAATTGAATCTGAAGAAATCCATCTTTTTCTCACCATTCGGAGTATTGTAAGGTCATATTGTATGCAAGCAGGGATTGCTGGTAGATCCCTCTAAAATTTCCATTGTAGTTTATCTGCCACCTCCTACTTCAGTCAAATAGTTGCGCACTATGCTGGGACATACTGGGTATTATAGGAAGTTTATTAAGGGATATGCCCAGATTACAACACCCATGGAGAAGCTTCTGAAGAAACACTGCCAGTTTAGTTGGACAAAAGAATGCCAGCAGAGCTTTGACAAACTAGAACAAAAGATGGTCACTAAGCCCATTTTGGTTTTCCCAGATTGGACCAAGGAGTTTCATGTACATGTCGATGCGCCTTCTATTTCATTGGGAGCTATGTCAACACAACCAGTAATAGGAGACATCGACCACCAATTATCTTTTTCTAGCAGGAAGCTATAAACAACAAAGGTCAACTACACTACTACTGAGCAAGAAGGGTTAGCCATGGTGATTGCACTGCAGAAATTTCACCACTACTTGTTGGGAGGGAACTTTAAAATGTTTACTGATCATTATATGCTCAAATACATAGTCAACAAAATAGTGTTGGGGGGAAGAATATGCAGAAGGCTTCTGCTCTTTCAAGAATATGATTTTGAGATCATAGTCAAGCCAGGAAGAATGAACAAGGGTCTTGACCACTTGTCAAGGTTGGAATATGGCGAAGAGCTGACCAATTTGTAGGATGCACTATCGGATGCACAGCTACTAGAAATTAGAAAGATTGATGACCACTTTACAGAAATAGTCCAGTTCCTGTCAACAGGAATGGCACCTAGTGAGTATACAATCCCTTAGAAGAAACACCTAGTAGTGCGCACTGCATAATTTTCACTTATAGCTGGACAACTATACAAGTTGGGACCTGATGAGATATTGAGAAGATGTGTTATGGAGGCAGAACAACCAATGATCCTCGCGGAAGCTCATGAAGGCATCGTAGGAGGATATTACGCAGGGAAAACAAATGTGTTGAAGGTTCTGAGAGTTGGCCTTTGGTGGCCTACCTTACATAGAGATGCTAAAGACTATTACAAGGCTTGTGATGTATGGAAAAGAGTTGGGAAACCATCCAGAAGAGATGAAATTCCACTAGCACCACATCTGACCCTACAAGCATTTGAGAAATGGGCCATTGACTTTGTGGGACCTATAAACCCACTAAGAAAGAGCACAGGAGCAAGATACATAATTACAACAATAGAATACTTGACCAGATGGGCTAAAGCAAGAGAAGTTAAGGACTATAGTGAAAATACAACTGGGTGCTTCATATTCGAGGAAATCATAATCAGGTTTGGATGCCCAAAGATCCTTATGAGTGATCAAGGCACACATTTCATAAATAAAATAGTTGAAGCCCTGACTGAGGAATTTGGAGTCCACCATTAGAAGAGCATGTCTTATCATCCGCAAGAAAATGGCACAGTGGAAGCATTCAACAAGATCTTGGAGACAACGTTGACGAAAATTTACAGTGTGAACAGGGATGACTGGCATTTAAGAGTACCAACAGTAATTTGGGCCTATAGAATCACTTGCAAGAAGTTAACAATGCAGACCCCCTTCAAGTTGGTTTATGGTCTCGAAGATGTTGTACCAATGGAATATTTTGTACCAAGCCTAAGAATTGTTTCCTTTACAGATATGGATGACACTGGCATTGTTCAAGAGAGGCTTGCACAGTTGGTCGAATTATAGGAAGACAGATTCGTTGCAGGATTCATCTGTAGGTACAGAAAGAAAGACAGAAGGTGTACCATGATAGGCACATCAAGAAGAAGGCATTTAGACAAGGTTATCTAGTACTGGTATATGACAGTAAGTTCATCAAGCATCCTGGGAAGTTCAGAATGCATTGGCTCAGGCCATATGAGGTCTCTTATGTTACAGAAGGAGGAGATGCGCAGTTGAAGACTTTGAAGGGAGAATGGAAGGAAGGATTAGTGAACGGGAGTCGGTTGAAGTTATACTATGACAACCAGTTGTCTCGCATCTCCAAGTAAAAGCATAAGGAAAAGGGTCTAGGTACCAGGTGTAGTTGAAACTGGGTACCAGACATAGAAAAAAATAGTCTGCACATGGAAGGAGAGGAGGCATAGAGCAAAAATCAAAGGCTTCAATGTGCAGTCTGAATTTGAAGTAAAATAGAAGAATCAGATCTGAAGTGCCTTGGGATGAGTCATAGGTGAGTGCTGGGGGCCTGTTGGCCCTTGGTTATGGAAGAAAGAAAATATCAAGGAAGAAAAGGCAAAACAAGAACTTCACAGAAGACATAGTGATTGTTACTGGGTCGAAGTGAGAAAAAGAGAAGAAAAGACGGAGCGAAGTCTGAGAAAGAAAACTATTGGACGAGGAGATCGAGGATGAAATTTTAGCAAGGAAGAAGGACCGTGGACAACTCAACAAGCGGAAAAAACCACCGTTAGATGATTTTGAGCACCGCGTGGGAAGGAAGGAAAGAAAGGCTCACAAAGCCCTGAAAACATGGGTAAAGTTGACCTAGGGTTTTAGACACCTAGGGTTTTTGTATCTATGGTTTTGACACTTAGGCTTCAACCTAAGGATGTCAGTGAGCTATTGTAAAGTATAAATAAAGTTCAAGAGGACCTGGGTTGGGTTGGTAAGATAATTGTTGGGATTGTGATTATTATTGTTATTGAGTAAGAAGTACTTTGAGAGAGAGAAGTGCTAAGAGTGAGAGCCTTCTGGTATTGTAAGATCTTCAGCTGGGTGTGAAGATCAACCCTTTAGTTGGGTGAGCAGGGAGGGGAGAGATTGAAATAATAGGAGAGAAGATCTGTTGGCTAAGAGCGCATATCAGAACTGTATGCTTTCATCTTAATATATCATAAATAATAGTTTTGTGGACGTAGCCCTAGAGAGAGGGTGAACCACGTAAATTTTGTGTTATGTGTGATTGATGATCTATTGTTTCCATTTGATACACTGTTATTGCACTATTGTGATAGATCTGATAAGATGTATGGAATAGATCTAAGCTAATAAGTGATATATACATATTTTATTGCTCCAGTATTAGTTCCACTTGACATTACCCTTGGTTGTAGACATCTCTATCCTGCAAGCCCCCCATAGCTTCTTCGGGTGAGACTGCATCTTCTTCGCAGGTGTAGTCGAAAGGGCCAGTAGTTAGGGATTGTTGGTGCACTCCTGGAGCTAAACCTTGGGTCTTCCCCTATGCCAACAATTATGTTGACAAAATTCAGTTAGCCAAAAGAACCCTAACTGACATTGAAAAAGGATAAAAAGGGTGGATGTGGGAATTAGAGGAGAGTGACAGGGGGGAAGAAAAGCCCAAGAGCCTTTTAGGGGCTGGGTTTGTAAATGTCATTTCTTTAAGAAAATATAGAACAAAATGCTAAGAGATTCTATACCTCGTCACTGTGTAATTTTGTCTTTTCTTGTATTTTTTTGTCTGGTTTACATTCAATCTTTCTTCCTTCTTTTACATATTTAACTTGTAATGAATCTAATTCAGTAATACCTCTGCTATAGTCATTTATTGGGCAACCTGTTAGGTTCAACTTTTCATCTATTTATGCTGTGACCAAAACAAGACCTATAGCTTGACTATTTCTGCCTAGATTACAAGTTATATATATGCATGCTTGTCTTTCGAAGTTATTTGTTATTTCTCTATTGAAATGAATATTAGACTTATCAGAATTAGATACCTAACTCTTTGTTTCAATCTTCTTCATCTCTTATCCTCTATCCATATTCTTTATTAAATCAATTAGGCAAACGAGGCCATGCCTCTTCATTTCTGATCTATAAGTGATTGAAAGGTATGTTTCGGACCTAGTTATAGAAGCCTCCTATGATTGATCAATCGACAAATTATTATTTCATTTAAAATGTGCTAAGGCTCGTCTCTATTACAGCCTAGAGTCGACTCTTGCAACAACACTTACTAGGTCTTGTTGATCCTTCTACCTCCCTCTGTCTTCCTTCTAAAATATTATTTCTTATATTTATTTTCTTTATGGTCCATGGGAGCCCCAATCCCAGTCTTTAAGACAATCACATTTACAATTTCAAAGAATATGTAACAAACTATATATTTTTTAGAAATTTCAAGAGAGTTATTTTGGGAACAATATCGACTATGCTTTGCAACCCTGTTTTCATAATATAAAGTATTTGAGGTTGATATATCATTATCTTTATTTGAGCTTCCCATGTGTCCACTCTATTAAATTTCTCTTATGTATGAAGATCATCTTATTTTTATGTGATCAAAAATATTTATCTTAATCTATGATGGATGTGAGGAAATTTTGCTTATTTTATTTAATGTGTGAAGTGTGTGATTCCTATTCCTTTCTCAAGAAATTTCTTTAAAAAGAAAAAAAAAACATTTTCCTTTTATTTTCTTGCAATATTTATGTTTCTTTGAACTACTACGATGAACTTCTGTCAATTCCCACATTTTGAATGTTTAGAAATCCTAAGAAAAAAGAGGAGTACCACCTCTATAAAAACGTAGGGGTATTTACATGCTCATGAGGTTGTCATTTCAGTCCTAACGGATTCAAGCATCAACAAGTACCCAACATGGATTTTGAATAAATCATCGAATAATCAATTTCCTTTTCGATACAGGATATATGGGAGAGGAAACAATATGCCTTCCAATAGACTGTGATAAATTATTTGATCCCTGGTTAAACCCCCATTTCTTCCGCTTTTTCTTAAACTGAAACTTGACCCCATTATTTCTTCTTGAGGTTGGAATAGGGGTTAGGGAAGGGAACAGGAAGAAAAAATATTGCGTATATGAAATTCCAACCCTTGACGAGGGAGGGGGATTTCATAATTTGTGAGGGGAGCGAGAGGTAAAAGAATTGGAGGGTCGGCCTCCATCCAGGGCATGAATGACCATGGTTATTAGAGAAGTGAGTGGGAGATTTGGGGCATGAGAAGAGGAGAGGTTACCTCTCCCCTTCCCCTTCCTCTGTCCATTATTCAGTTTTATCATGATTGGATGATTTTTAAAAAGACTTTGGAAAATGGAGGGATATATGATTTAATCGGGCCCAAACCCTAGAGTGTCCTTCTCCCCTCTTCACTTTATAAAAAAATTAAAACAACAACACAATATGATGGTGAAAAAATCTTAGAGTGCTTACCACAGTAAAGGTGTAACAATTTGGTGGTCGGAGCTCAAAACTTGTTGGGTGGAGGCTTTTATTCCTTCACTTCAAAAAATTGTTAGCGAAAGTCACTAGTTTTTGATTTGACGAAAGATTATGTGAATAGGGGGGAAACAATGGTGTTATATATCCTTTACAGGTGTCTTTTGGCACAGGAAACAGTCATGTTGGGAGTGATGGGATGCTTCACATGCGGGATAGGGTGTGGGGAACCACATATGTATATCGGTAAAGAAGACAATTTTCATGTCGGTGTGTATGGGGGCAGAGATAGAGATTGATTTCCAATGTGTCAGTGATCAACCATAGATTAGGTTGCGGTGTATTGACACCGTAAGGGTGATTGAGATCCTGTGTATCAACATTAGAAGAATGATTTGGCTCCGATGCATCGACACTGGAAGGATGATTGAGATCCAATTTATCAGCATTGGAAGGATTATTGGGCTTCGAAGTGTCAACACCTGATGAAAGATGGTGCTTTGATGCATCAAAGGAAGACAAAGAAGTTGAAAAAAAATATCAAGTGTTGGACCCTTTTTCGTATTGGTGAAGA
Source organism: Picea mariana (assembly GCA_032191745.1). Lineage (NCBI taxonomy): Eukaryota > Viridiplantae > Streptophyta > Pinopsida > Pinales > Pinaceae > Picea > Picea mariana. The sequence goes on along the minus strand of JASDQU010100812.1, from coordinate 265,321 downwards.
CGAGGTCATCCCACCAACATTGTGTGTATCGGCATTGAAAGGAATATATCCTCTGCTATATTGGTGAGGAAAATACTTCTTTCACTGACAATGGGTGTATCAATGGTTCAAAGGGATGATGAATTTTATAAGGAAGAGAAATAAAAAAATATTTCAATCTTGTACAAGGAAATTCTAAGTTCCTTCCAGATGATAAACGAGATTGAAATTAGAAGGAGGGTCCCTATTTCTTGAATAAAATTTATGGCTTTATAAGTGAAGTCAAGAAAAAGGGAATATTTTGGTGTTGTTACACATGTCTCTAAATGAAGGTCTCATTAGGGGAGTCCATACGGCTCATGTATCTTAGTATCTTGTTGGAATAGAAATATATCTTTATGGTCTTCTACAAACATGCTATATGATTCTCTTTATAGATATGATATCCTTGTTATCACTGAGATTGACATGAGCCATATCCATCCACTCCCACACATAGAAGGTTAACATTGGCTTTCAAATTGTAGATAGGATACCAAATCTTCAGGCGGTGTTATAGGTTCAGGCGGAGTTTCTTGCTTGATCAGGGAATCCTTATATGATAGGGTTTCTTTTATGGATTCAAACAAATTTTATAGGTTTATCTGGATTCAACTCTATATATTTTCCCTCCACAGATACATCTACATAGAAGTTTGTTACTTCCCCCCTATTTCATCTCAATTTGATATTCATAATGACTCAGATGGGGACCCTTATATGCACTTGTACACTAAAATCATTCAACACTTTATGACAAGGGTTGTCATCCTACTGGGTGACTTCAATTCCCATGCCCAATCTCTTCAGATCCCTCTCCATGATCGCTTAGAGGACATGTCTTGCATACATGAGACAAATCCAAATTTAGTAGGACTCTATAGAGTATCATGTGATGCATCGAGGCCTCTTACCATTTATGGTAGAAACCTATTGTATCTTGGTGAATCCCATGAGCTATTTATCCTTAATGTCCTTCCCTACTTTCTTAAGTCTCTCTTTTTCACTTGTCAACCTCATGGCAGAGGTGCTAGCATAGTCGATTATGTCTTGACCAGTCATAATTTACTCCCTCGTAATCTACCACTTCTTGGAAACTCCCCTCACCTTAGAGAACCATGATATTATCTTATTCTCTCTCCAAGTTGACACCCCCCTCCCGCCACACCACCCCCCAGGGCCCACTCCACACTACTTTCCAATTTGATGAAGGGGACTTGGACACATTTTCTACCCACCTACACCAAATTATCCTCTCCGAAACCCAATTATCCTTACTTGATTCTATATATAGAAAGTACACCTACCTCTCATCCATCATTTAGGAAGGAACCCTCAAATATTACCCTCACTCCACCCGACCCACTTCTACCTCCGAAATAAATAACTCCTACCCTATGAACCTATGGTATGATGAGGAATGAAAGTCTCTCCACCACCAACTTTGACACACATTCACTAATGTTCACCCCTCTTACCCCAACCTCATAGGTTCCTATCATCGTCTCCTCCACCATAATAAATTACTCTTTGTTTCTTAGAGGAGACGAGACTTATGTACCTCCTTTACTCATTCCCCCAAACACTTCTAGTGCACCATCCTCCCTCGCCACTCTCCCCTCCCACCCGAACTCAACCATGGATCCCTATTCAATCACATATCCACTCTCTATGATATTATGGGGTAGTCCTAGATTCAAGTTACCTATCCACCTTCTTCATGCTTCCTATTCTTAGAAAATGACATCAGAGAGGCCATTTTGGTGATGAGAATCATCAAATCAATAGATGAGGAGAGTTTCCACATAAATTCATTTATGCATGGTATTATTTCTTTGGTTTCACACTTGGATGATCTCTTCAACCATGTGGTTTGTGCATGTTTCCATCAATATGGTCACATCACATCATTCATTTGATACACAAATCAATCCCCAGTTCAAACCCCAACAACTACATGATGATCATGGTGGGCCACATGTTATTGAATATCTATGCCATGGTTATCCATGATATGAATCTCTCTAAGGAGCTTGATCAAAGATCTCTGAGAGCTAGGGGACAAACAATATTTTGACCCGCTCATCAAACCATTAACCACATATTTACCCTCTAAGCCATCATTAAGGAGGCCTGACATTGTTCTTCGAAAGTATACTACTACTTTGTATATTTCCATTAAGATTTTTACTTATTCCCGAGAGAATCCCTATTCGATAGGCTTAGAGACATTGGCATTTCTTATATCTTATTGATTTCCATCATGCACCTATATGATTCAACCCTTGGTTGACTATGCATATTTCACGGGATGTTTGACTTCATCAAGAGTACCATTGGGGTGAAACAAGGTTTCTCCCTATCCCCCACCTTGTTTGTGTAAATGTGTTGAAACTGCACATAATAGATCTAGCTAGAAAATACCACACAAATTTGCAGAGAGAAATTGAGAAAGAAGAAGCAAGAGAGAAAGAATGGAAGAATTCTCATTAACCATTTGAATAATGAATAATTTACACATGATATACTCTGTATAACTCAATCAATGTGCACTAGAGGAGAACCAATGCTCCATAGTGGTGTTCTAGAGTGATATGGACACACACCAATAGTTACGGGAGTGAATTGCCACCTAGTCTAGTCCTTCAGGCAATTACAAGAGTGAACTACCACCTAGCTGAGTTAACTAGTCAACCAGTCTTAAGTTAACTGACTAAAACAAAGTGTAGTGAGGAGTATATCAAGGTATCAAGGGTAATGCACCAGTCTGGTGATGAAACCAAGGCTAATGCACATTAGCAAGGTGATGATCCCAATGTTGCATGGTGACAAAACAAATGCAACGTCTAGACTCAACTCAACTAGTCAAACTGAAGTGTCAACTGAAGAGAATATTCTCTAGGTGGAATATTCTCCCCTAAAATATAGGAGACTAGATAATGACTAATAATGACTAATAAACAAGGAATAACCTTAGGAAAAATAAATCCTAGGTGTGTGTGAAGTAACTCCAACACCCCCTCTAAACATCACTATGGTGAAAATAAAGAATGTGTCCCGGCAACAAGGCCATGTTAGGTACCCAAATACAAAAGGATACACTGAAAAAAAAAGTGAGGAAAGAGGGAAAAACTCATGGGAAAACCCCCCCCTCAAGGTACAATGTATGTAAAAAGAAGAATTGACAATTTCTAGGAAACTATGTCCTTCACTCCAAAACAACTTTGCAGAGAATGAAACTTCTGCTCAGTGAAGGTATTGGTGAATATGTCTGTCGTCTATTCTGCTAAAGGACATAATTGTAGGTCGATGATCCCCTCGTGTACTAAGTCCCGGATGTAGTGCAAGTGGATCTCGATGTGCTTCATCTGTTGCCTCTGAATTGGATCTATGCAAAACTTCAGAGTGCTCTGGTTGTCATACCAGATGACGATCGACCGATGAAAATGAATTCTCAACTCAGTGAGAAAATGTTGTAGCCACATAGGTTGAATGATTATGTTAACTACCCCTTTGTAATCTGCCTTGGTTGAAGAAAGAGCAATAACATCCTGCTTCTTTCTCGACCAACAGATAGGCCCAGAACCAAGACTAAGTGAGTAACCATATGTGCACTTGCGATCAGTGCTATCACTATCCCAATCAGAATCAGTAAACCCGATGAGATCTAATGTAGAATATGTTTCATAATGAATCCCAAAGGTGATGGTTCCCTGTACGTATTGAAGGATATGCTTTGTAGCCTTCCAATGTAGCTCATGCGGCTCCTTCATGAATATGGAAACTGTGCCAACTGCATAGGAGAGGTCTGGTCTGGAGTGTGTGAGATACAACAAGCTCCCCACTAGATGTCTGTACAGTGTGTTTTCAACTAGTGGAGTGTCCCCGCCATCCTCAAGTTTGAGTCCTGATAGGAAAGAAGTCGAAGAATACTTGCAGTATGTCATGTGAAATCTCTCAGGGAGATCTCATGCATACTTGGCTTGAGACAATTTGATGCCTGATGCATCCTGACTGATCTCGAGTCCAAGGAAGAAGTGTAGCGGACCCATGTCCTTCATCAAAAACCTATCATGTAGAATCCTCTTGACTGCAACAATTGATGAAGTCGAGCAACTGGTGATAAAAAAATAATCAACATACAAGACTAAGAGTAGAAGTGAATCATTCATCCCAAGCATGTAGACATTTGGGTCTGATTTAAAACTTACAAAGTTTTGTGACAATAGGTAGGAGTCCATCTTAGCATACCATGCCCTCTGAGCATGCTTGAGGTCATAAAGGGAATTCTTCAGTTGACATACCAAATATGAATCATGCATAAATCCCTGGGGTTGCTCCATATAGATATCATCATAGAGATCACCGTTAATAAATGCATTCTTCACATCCATCTGATGGAATTCCCATCCCTTGGCTTCCGCAATGGCAAGTGCCAATCGTATGGAATCCATATTCGCTACTGGAGTGAAGGTCTCATCATAGTCAATGCCATGCACCTGCTGAAAGACTTTGGAAACAAGCTTGGCTTTGTATCTACTAATCTACCCATTGGTTGTGCTCTTGGTCCTGTACACACATCTGCATCTGACGATTTTCCTCCCAAAAGGAAGGGACCTAGATCCCAAGTCTGGTTCTTGAGGAGGGACTTGTACTCCTCCCACATGGCAGATTCCAAAAAGGGATTTCCAGCAACCTCTCCATAAGACTGTGGATCTAAAGGCTGAACCAAGAAAATATTCCTAGAGGGAAATGGTTCATTGGAAGTGAGTACAATAGGAGTCTCCTCGAAATCATATCGAGTCCTCCTAGTATCGGTTGGATCACCAACAAGATCCCCTGCATCTTGAAGAGTAGTATGTGCCCACTTGGGCCTCTTCTTTAGTTCTACATCTGGATTCTCTGACTCTACATATGACTGTACTGACTCTATATCTAGATCATCTAAGTCCTCTGAATCATAACTCTCATCTGAAGAAGATTCAGAATGTCCATTCTCATCGTCTCAAACAGGTGGAAGAATGAACGTGTTTGCATGCGAATGTTGAGGTACATGCGAGAAACTTTTCTCGAATTGGACACTTTGCTCAATGATGAGCCTGTCTAAGGAAATATCAATAAGTCAACATCTCTTCACACCATAGGGGTATCCAACAAAAATAGACTCAGTTCTTTGTGGATCAATTTCCTTCCTATTTTCATATGGAATTCAAGCCCATGCACGTGAACCAAAAATATGAAAGTGGGTCACTTCCAGTTTGAGGCTGCTCCAAGCCCCGTAGGAGGTCTTATCCTTGACAGATCTATGGGGATATATTTTTTTGATGTAGGTTTCACAATTAAGTTCTTCATCCCATAGTCTTTGTGGTAGTGACTTTGTATGCAACATGCAATATGCCATCTCTTTTAGAGATCTGTTTTTTCCGCTCAACAACTCTGTTTTGTTGCGGAGTATAGGGAACTATGTGCTGCAACTGAATCCCTGCCTCATGAAAAAAATTATGGATATCATGATTAACATGCTCTCCCCCCTTATCAGTTTAGAGAACTTTGATTTTCTTTCATGACTGTGTCTCAACCAGGGCTTTGAAATATTTGAGGTGTTGAAAGAGCTTGGATTTTTTCCTGGGAAAGTAACTCCATTTGAGATATGAGAAATCATCAACAAAAATGAGAACAAACCTCGATTTTCTAATTCATGTATATGAAAAAGGACCCATGAGGTCACTATAGATCATACCTAAATGAGCGAAAGCTCTGTGAGTCTTTCCTTTGTCGAATTTATCTTGAGGGTGTTTTCCAAGAACACATCCCTTACAGACTCCTTTGGAGAAATGGATGTCTGGTAGAATATCGACCAATATTTTCTTGTTAAGTTGTTCTATATATCAGAAATTCAAATTTCTGAACATTTCGTTCCATATCCTACTACTTTCATCAGCATGGGTATGCAGTAAAGAAAAATCTGGTTCAATAAATTTAGAAAATGTATACAATCTAGATTGATGATTTACCTCACCGGTATCAACCCTAGAGTTGGTTTGCATGTCATATATTTCCACTGCATTTGGTGTGAATATAAATTGCTTTCTGGTTCCATAATTCGTCATCTGATACATAGAGATAAGGTTGACGAAAAATTTGGGAACATGCAACACATTCTCGAATCTTTTGTTGGTGAGTTAAATCCTTCCTTTGCCGGTGACTTTGGCTGGAGAGTTTTCCCCCATCAGAATAGGAGTACCTTTTCATGCATCCAATGAAGAATAGACTACTTTTGTGGCAGCCATGTGATGTGATTCTCTTGAATCTACGATCCAAGCATTGGGAGAGGAGTTGACGGTAATCAAGGCATGGCTAGAATCACCTTTTTTGGGATTTTAATCTTATGGTTTCTTCTTCTTGGAACCCTCAAGGATGCGACATCCAAGGTTTTTTTTTGAAGTATTTGAGTCATTAGATATATTTGTTTCTGCATGCATGCAGATTCTGGATGGAATTCTTTATGGCAGTATGCACATTTCTCCCATTTTCTTCCCTTTCCCCCTTTGGATATGGAGGCATCAGTGAAGGGTTTTGTGTACCCTTCCTTCTTCGGATGTGCATGAGATTTCTTTTTGTATTTTTATTTAGATTTATGATATTGATGGTTGGAATCTTGCACAGTAAGTGCATGCACCTTTGGGCCTTTGATTTTTCCCATGTTGATGAGCTTGGTTTGATCTTGTGTCAGGGATTCGATAAATTCCTCAAGAGAAGGAATCTTCTAGGTGGCTCCAGAGGAAAATTTTATAGAATGGAATGTGGACATGAACACAAATAATTCAGGACCAAGTTTGGAGATAATGGTGAGAACCATTTCTTTCTCCTCCTTAGATTTATCAACCCTGCAAGCTTTGAGTTGCGATAGAAAATCCTTGAATTTTGTAAAGAAATATTGGATATTGTGGAAGTTTTTTGGATCCAATGTGAGAAATTCCACCTCCAACATGTGTCCCCTCATCTCATAATATTTTCCAAATATACCTTCCAAGGTGTTCTAGGCTTCATTGGGGGTTTTGTCACACATCAAAATCACTCATTGAAATGATGGCTAGTGTCATTGTTACAAATATCGCAAGTGTCGCAAACATTATCTTGTCTATGTTGTCTCTCTAATGACACCATAAAGACACTTAAGACACGTCAAATACTAGTCTTGAAGAAGAGAAATCAATTGGCAAGGAGTACAAGCCTTTTGCCACTGAAAAAACCACTCAAAAGTCAAATTTGGAAGGGAGCGCTCCCCTACATACTATTAGGGAGAGATGGTGCTATGTATCATCTTCTAGGGGAGCGTTCCAACGCTTTGTGTCCCTTTTGAGGGATCACTGGCCTTTTTTGGGCGAATTTTGGTTTTTTGGAGGAAATTAGGGAAGAATCCCCTCAATATCTGAAGGTGATTGGATTCAAATATGAGGTCAAGGCATGATTTTAGGGGAGAACCACAACTGAAGGAGAGGAATCCTCAACTTATCCCAAATATCTCTCAAGTGGTTGGGCCTCTCCAAGCTTATATAAGGAGGCCTTCTCATGGTGAAAATAAGAGGATATGGAGATTGAGAATTACACCAAACTTATGATCCCATAAGTGAGATGCCATTGAAGCATAATCAATGTAGATTACTTGAGCAAAGGGGTTGGACAAGGAGAACTGGAAGAATTTGTTGCACCTTCATCAGAGGATTGTAAGTACTCTTCTTTTGTTCTCATTAATATACATATATGCTTGGCCTGTTTCTTTCAAGTTTGTGTTTGTTCCACATAAACTTGTCTCTAGTAGATAGATCTATATTTGAGCTAATCTCAGTAGAATAGGAAGCTTGTTGTATCTTTGTTTGTTCTACAGGACCTATTGAGGAGCTTAGGATTGAAGCTCAACTTGGACTTTGCGAGGACAAACGCCATTTAAAAAGGTACACTTTTCTTCTTCCTCTTCATTCATTAGCTCAATTAGATCTAAAAGAATGTCAGTGACCAATAATAGCACCCTTTCTGTCTTGGTTTTAGGGGTCTAGATACTAAGAGGGAATCCTCTTGTCCGCAAGAGGATTCACCTGTAACAAAAATTGGCGACTCCACTGGGGAGGAGCCTTGATTTTTTATTCCTTTCCTAAGCCTTGTCTTGGTCTTTGCTCATTATTTGACCTTCTCCACATCGTTTCTCTGATTCTTATATCTGATTGATTGCCTCTTTCTTTCATCATACACACCCCAATTGACTGCGTTTGCTTGGAATTTTGACTTTCTGGGTATTTTTCTGAGTTTTGAGAGCCCAACTCTCCCCTGCCCTTTCTATCAGAGCGCCAACACTCCCTGTTGGCCTTACACAGAGCATTGGAACACTTTGGTGCCCTTTACACTAGAGTGCTGTCCATTTTCTGTGAGAAAACTTTCAAGATTTTCACTCTCTGAATTCATTTCTTGATTTTGGCATTGTCTTAGGAGTTTTACAATCTCAGTTCATCTTGTTCTTGGCCTGCAACACCCTATTTTCTAAGAATTGATCATATTTTGTTTGGAATTTTGACATTTTCTTTCCTTGCCTTGAAGTCACTCTTTGTCTTTGCTGATTTAGGGTTAACTTGTTGTTTTCTTCTCATTTATCTGACTGAGTAGAAGCCTTTGTGAGGAGATTCAAATATCTATGCACCTTTCCATTTGATCTTTGAGGTCATCTTGTTTAATCCTTTTTCAATATTTTTGAGTTTTTGGTTTTTCTTTTTGCAATTTTTTGTCATCTTTGTCTTTCTTGTTTTACCACAACGAGAGTGTGTTTTTTGTTTGTGTAACTCGCTTCTGATTGTCTGAACCTTGTTGATTTTTCAATCTGTATGACATAAGAAGTTTTATATTAGATTGATTATCATTCACACATAAAGAGAAATGATACTTTTTATGATTGTTTTTGGATACTAGAAAGGAATTCTATGAGATTTTAGCATTATATTGGATTTGGTTGAGAAACAAATTGATTGAGGATTCTGCATATTAGTGTTTGATAGTGAAGAGAACATCTTTCTCTTTCCCTTAAATAATAATTCATTGAAAGAAAGGACTGCTTATCATTTCTTATTCATATTTTTGGGATTTGAGTCATAATACCACCAGTTTCATTGTCATGCACCTTTTGAGTAAAGAACAACTGCAAAATTAACGATAATTAAAATTTATCTAGAAAATTTTGTTTTTAGGATCTTCCACCAACATTTGACTAGGATTAGAAATTTGGATTAGGCTGTGAGTACAACTCTCCAAAGTATTCAAAACAAACATTATCATCTTGCGATAGGGAGATAAAAATCCAATTGTTGTATAGGCTTTCTGGGATCCCCCTCTCACACAGGGGTTTACACACGAGGTCACATTCAAGAGAGTTACGGAGATTATCCCTCCGTGATTCAACTATTTGTAGTGGTCAGATTGTATATTGAGGGTTCTTCTTGAGGTTCATCTGGTTTCATTTGGTCTCAGTGCTTCATGAACTCTGAATCTGTTCGGGGTCCTCTGGAGTTCTACCGGTCCACTTGTCCTCAGTTCTCTCGAAGGATTTCAGACTTGTTATCCTGCTCATATGTTCAGACCGGACTGTCGACTGTACCTACTTAGGGGCTGACTGTGAGTTGGTGTCCTTAGTAGCCATAATATTTAGGTACTTACACAAGGTGATGATGAAGGGAAGTCTCACTATACCTGGAACAGATGTTGGTCAAACTCACTTGGGCTCCTTGGAGGGTAAATCCACAATTACTACGTGGAAGCTTGCACCAAGGTGAAATTCCGTTAAGCATTTTGCCATTGTAACTATTCCACCATATCCTAGCCCATTCTTGACTTTATCATGCGACGTTGGATTTCATCACCAACTAGTATGGTCATTGAGAGAAGGTTTTGTTTTCTTGGTTTGATTCCTAGATTTGATTAGTGCATGCTTTTTCTTTTTCGTTAGTTGGCCATAGATTTTTTTCGTCACCTTTTTTTCTGCCAACATCGACCCTCCATGTTGTTTGCATAGGGTACAAGCAATTCCCCTAGAAAATATGGAATATTCTACCCCTTTACCCCCTCATTCTATGGAGGGCTCTCTTCAATAGAGAGAGGTCCACGATGTTATAACCTCACAGGAGGAAGTTTCTACCTCTTTAGAAAATTTTTGAATTGTTACGGATCCTATGGAGGATTTCCGCATTCCCGTGGGATATAAAAGGTGTTTTCTCTAGATGAATTTAGTCGGAGAACTTGTTTTCATTGATCCTTCTGAAATTTTGACCGGGTCTCATTCGATTCCTCGAGTTGGAGGACCCCTTTGGACTACTGATATAGTTTGAATCCCACCTCGCACAGTGTGAGACCTTTACAGATTAGGAATAGGTTATGATATACCTGTCATGTCTCAATTACACCAAACATCTGTTACCTATACCATACATTTAGATCATTTTACTGGTACAACCGTCATTTCTACCACACCATCCATTGATCTGAACATGCAGTCTGTTCGTCCGAGTTCCACTATTTCTCTCTAGATGTCCCATTCCATGATGGACCCTCATGTTGTGACTATTCCCACTGGTAATGTGGTGGTTATCCAAGCTCCCATTGGTACACCACTTTTATCCAGGCCTTCTTCATCACTTCCCCTTGGGTACATAGCACTGAATTCTTCCGTTGTCAACACTACCCAAGTTATACCCAGAAGTTCTATACGTATACAACCAACTGGAGGGACTGGTCTTGGTCACTCTAATCCATTAAGTGGCACCATTCATTTGTTTACATCTGGTTTCCAAATTCCAGGGACTCAACCTCATGCTGGTGGGCAACCTCCTTTCAAAGGGAAACCTCCATTCGGGGGGCAACCTCCTTTCGGAGGGAAAACTCCATTTGGTGGGAAACTTCCATTTGGAGGGAAACCTCATGCTAGGGGAAACCTCAAACTGGAGCCCATCCTCAACCTTTTGGACATAATGCGTCTATAACACCCAATCCTTGGCACACTCCTTTTCTGGGAAATCCACTATTCCCTAGGGGGAAACATAATCAAGGAAAAAAACAACCTTATCCTCCTTATGGAAAAAATGTCTATCCACTTTATGGACAAACCCATCAACCGAATTATAATCCTCAAAACGCATCAGGTTATCCTCTGCTCACACATGTTTCTCAACCCTCCTCGAATCCTGTTTACTCTGGTCAGCAACAATTGTATGCAAGAGGACCTACTGGTTACAATTACCCACCTAACCCAGTTTATGGTCCTACTGGTGTCCCTATGCCACACCAGTATCACCCTCGGGTTAACCGACAACTACCGTTCTTTTCTACTCTGGATCTCCCAGACTTGTCTCGGTTGACCAATGATCCTATACGCCATTATCCTTTCTAGCCAGTGATTCCGGCTAAACTACCTTATGATATTCCAAAATTTGATGGTAAACTTGGAGAAGACCAAAATAACCATGTGATTACTTTCCATTTGTGGTGTTCATCCAACTCCTTAATGGACGATTCTATACGTATGCATATTTTTCAGTGAACACTTATGGGCTCAACAACCAAGTGGTATATTTAACTACCATCTGGTTCTTTCCAAGATTTTAACTCCCTTTCCATGTCCTTTCTCATGCACTTTCAACTACCCATTCTGTTAGCACTATGAGTCACCTTCAGATTGAATGGAAGGAAATCCGAGTACCCATCAAGTTATATGTTAATGATAGAGTGTTTTAACGGGTCCAATGGAAAATGACTCGAATGATAATGTTCTAACTCAAACAACAGGGCTAGCATGCACCAACAATTAAGGTCTTGGCTCACTTCTACCAGTAGTTTGGGAGTAAATATGAATAGAGGGAAGACTTGAGTGAGAGGAGTGTAGGGACTGATGCAAACATCAGGTCTACAAAAGTCTAAAGAAGAAAGATTCTAATCACAAGATTTTCTTGAAATCAGAAACTAAGAAATCTAAATAAACATCATGATAATATAATGATCAAACATCCACCATCACATCACCACAATAATTCATGTGAATCCTTCAAAGCATGAAAATTTAGCAAATGAAGCAAATAGACTTGAAAGCAAGCTGATTTCTATTAGCCAAAAAGTCTTAAGTCTAGTACATCACTAGATCATAGTCACTTCATCAAAGTATTACAAAATAAAGGGAGCCTTTCTCAAACATCCGAACCTACTAAAGCAATTGATCTGTCTATTTATAACAAAAAGGGGAGGCAACAACTGGAGGTACGAGTTGGCCTCCTTCCCTTGAAAATCTCTTAAACATTTATTTTTTCTAGCAACTAAGAAAACAACCTATGCTATAAAACAAGAAAATGGTGGTGACTAATCCAGTCATGCTTCTAACTGATTTGATCCTCTTTTGTTGCTTAGCTCTTGTTTTTCCATGTGTCCTTTTCTAGCCTGTAGCTGTCCTTAGCATGCCGACTGCTACTCTTGTAACTTTCTCCATCATCAACTTATCCAAGGATATTGGCCTAGTCCTCCTAGATTCTTGGTGTTTGTTGGCAACTTCCTTGAGTAGCAACTATGGATAGTGCACCCTAAAATGGAACAAGGAGAGAAGGTAGTGCCTATAGGTAGCGCCCATGTGTNCCTTCCCTTGAAAATCTCTTAAACATTTATTTTTTCTAGCAAATAAGAAAACAACCTATGCTATAAAACAAGAAAATGGTGGTGACTAATCCAGTCATGCTTCTAACTGATTTGATCCTCTTTTGTTGCTTAGCTCTTGTTTTTCCATGTGTCCTTTTCTAGCCTGTAGCTGTCCTTAGCATGCCGACTTCTACTCTTGTAACTTTCTCCATCATCAACTTATCCAAGGATATTGGCCTAGTCCTCCTAGATTCTTGGTGTTTGTTGGCAACTTCCTTGAGTAGCAACTATGGATAGTGCACCCTAAAATGGAACAAGGAGAGAAGGTAGTGCCTATAGGTAGCGCCCATGTGTTGCATCTATGGGCCAAAATTTATCCTCTGTTGAAATATAAGGTAGTGCCACTGTGTTGCCCCCGTATAACAATTATGTTCTTTGTGGAATATTACATAATGCTTTTACGCAGCGCCACTTACACTGCGTTGCATACAGGTTTGGGTAGCAATGCCAAAACGCAACATCTTTGATTCTTGAACATGTGTAGAGTATATTGTGTCCTTCCATGATGATAAAACCATTTTACTTAGGTGCCTTGACTATACCATAGGTAGTGATTTTACCACCAAGTGAAGCTAGCACTTAGCAAAAACTCAAAATCCATATAGCTAAACACCTAGAAGCCTGTATAGATGGAAAATATAGTATTTTCATATTAGTTAACCCTCCCAAAAAGGAACAATCCCCAAAAATGGAGCTTACCCATTACCAACTATTTTTTCATCTTGACACTTAGCCTCACACTCTTTCTATTAGAAAGAGTATCTTCAATTGACTTGACAAACTTTTTCTTCTTAGCACTGGGAGGCTTCTTCAATGTAGTTGTGCTCTCCTTAGCTGCTGGTTTTTCATCTTCAATGGCAGCCTCAACCAAAACGTATAAATTCCTTTGGGCTACCTCATCTTGGAAATGCTTCAGTTCTACCTTTAGCTTCCCGTTCTGAGCTTGGAAGCCTCTATTCTGCCTATAGAGCTTCTGGAGCTGTCTATGTAGGGGTTGAGTCCTCCTTGCTACAAATCTTGCCAAGTCAAGGGTATGACTGTAGCCATCCATAAGATCTGTCATCTTGACTCTTTCAAAAATGGATTCCTTTTTCAATTTAGCCACTTCTTTTCTTGACTCCTTAAGTTGTTTGATAAGTCTCTTGAAGGTATGATCACCAAGGGGAGTAGAGACATGCACAATCTTAGTGGGCTTCTTCTCATCCTCTTCTTCCACCTGTACAAGAATTTTCTTGTGTGTTTCATCAACCTTCTCAAAATCCTTTCCTTTATGCTTCTTCTCTTGCACAACAACTTCTCCTTTGTTCTTCACATGCTCTTCAAAATATTTCACAAAGACTTCATCTTTTCTCTCCAAAGGTCTTTTGGTACCTTTACCCTTCTTCCTATGAATATGGGTTCTTGATTTCTCCTCCACAGGATTTTCAATGCTTTTTCCTTTCTCCTTATGCATAGGGGTTTTTGGTAAAGACTTCTCTTTGAAAACCTCCTTAGGAATTGATGACCTAGTGAAAGGTCTTTTACCTTGATTTCGACTACTGGAGGAGAAGAGGGAAAGAGAAGATTCTTTCCTCTCTTAGATGTCAACTTGGTAGAGGAAGGCACTTCTTCTAACCCTGGTGGAGTTCGTGGTGAGAAATCTCTATGTGGACAAGGAAAAATCTCCTCCTCAACTTCCATGAACTACTTGCTGACTTCTGAAACAGGGGCTCTGCCCTTTCTCTTCTTGATGATACCTACTTTAGTACTGGTGGATGTTGAAGGAACTGCAGTTGTTGATTGGGGAGTAGGTGTTGGGTCTAGCTTGAAGTGAGAAGTAACCACAAAATTCTCCCATGAAATCTATTTCTTTCCCAACTCTTCAGAGATTAACATTCTGATCAATTCAGAGTGGAAAAGACTAGAATCCACATCCTTAGATTTGGCTTGCACCCTATCTGAAATTTTACCTATACTTCTCAACAGGTAGTAAGGAAAATTCATCTCCATCTTACGAGTAAAATGTAACAACAACCTTATGTGGTAATGATACAAGGTGTTAAATCTCCCTTCACAAGTAAAATATCTCTGTATGATTTTCAAAATTCTATCAAACTGCTCGATCAGTTGATTCCTTGGCATACTCTTAGACAACTCATTGGCTCGATATTTAGGCTTGAAGAGATATTTAACAAAGGGTGAACTCAAAACAATGGCCTTGAACCATTTTTCACCTGATATGGGAATCCTTGTTGCAGCTGAGATGGAGGTTTCAGTTACCTCAAATTCCAAATCCCCAACTCTAGTTTTCTTGCCATCAAAATTTAATGTAAATTGTTTTTCTACCTCTGGGTGGCCTCTCTGCATGTTCTAGAAGAAAGAAAGGCATCTTGCTCTTTGAAATACCTCCCTTGCCACGGGCTCTGTGTCAAAAAGTCGCATGTCCATAGGTTATGTCCTAACTATCCTGCCACCTTTGTGTGATTTCTTCAACTGAGGGGTATCCATGACTCAAAATGAGGGTTATTGGGAGGCTTAAGGGGAGCTAATGAAAAGAAAGTCTCAATTAAGGTTTCAAATGCACAAAGATGGGCCTTAAAATTGATAGTGCTTAGAAAGCCGAGCTTGACTATGGGAAATAGACCTTTAGACTTATACAAGATTTTTAGAGCGTAGACTGTGAAGGGGTAATCTAGAATGTCTCTTTATATAGGATGAAAGGGAGCAACGAAAACAAAGAGGGTTTGAGCAACGCCTCTGGGTAGCGTAACGCATACACAGAGGATAAGCTATTACAGGCCTACGACTTCAATGGTTAAAGAAAACAACAATAATTAGACTATGGACACAGGCAAGGACGTTTATAGATATGCAAATATGGCTTCCTTATTACCCTGCAAGCTTAAAAAACTGAAAACCCAAGCACAAATGTCCTGTGAAAATTAATATGCAAAGGGGGTTGCACAGGATACCTGTAAAGTCGACACCTGTTGAGATTTTCAGCGCGATCTTAGGATGAAATTGAGGAAACTTCGGCCCTGGAATCTCTCACAACATCATATTTAGTTGACATGCGGCCGCCTGATCGGAACTGGAAAACTTACGTAGCGCAACACTATTGAACTTTTCAAAATTTAGAAACCGTTACCAAGGATCATAAATGCATGATCTTTTGAAGGCATTTTAACCAACTTTGGGCACTAAAAACAAGGGACACAATCTCAGTCATGGAAATCATGACTTGGAGTGGATGGATGATAAACATGACAGGCGCTACAAAACTTCCTGATGAGTAGGCAATGCTTCCAAATAAAAAAATGATTGGACAGGTAAGCGAGTACAACGAGTCATACTTACTAGGTCATGAGTGAAGAGGAAGAGGAGTCACATCAGTTTAGCAATGGGAGGAGTCGATTTAGGGACAATTCATGATGGGGAACAAAAATGAGTCATGATCTAAAGAGGTTCTAGAACCATAAACCAAATTGAGGACCAAACAAGAACTATTACTCAACTTTAATCTTCTAAGATGAATCTAACATCAAACTTTAATAGGATGAGACTCAAATATTAAAATCTAAGGCTTAAAAAAGTATTAATTAAACTAAAGACCCAACGAAACTTAGTGTGATAACATTGGCTCCACAGGGGATGGCATGCCCCCTGCGGGATGCTAAGAATGAGTAGATTTAGTGCCTTATCCTAGGGCTATGGGGTCAGTTATTGGTTCACAAAACAAAAAATAAAATGATATTCACAATGGCATGAAGAACCATTCAAGGCTAAAGAAAAATACATTTTTAGGAAATTCCCATTTACAGGGCCACCAAACACTTCTTCATTCTTCATATTCTGCAACTTGAAATTGTTATTAGAGAATACCTCAGAGATTTTGAAAGGACCGGTTGATAAAGCTTCAAATTTACCGTGCTTGTATTTATCTTTCCTTGATGCATCCCACTTGAGCACCAGATCGCCCAATTGAAAATCCTCTTTGTTGACCTTCTTGTCTAATGCCCATTTGATATTTAGTTGATGGTCATATGACTTATCCACAAGCTGTTCCCGAGTCTGTTGCACCTCAACCAACTGCTGAATCCTCTTGATCACATGATCTGGCTCCCCGTGATAATCTTGGAATAATTTAGCCACAGGTAATGCAAGTTGAGAAGGAAAAATTGCCTCAACTCCATATACCAGTTGGAAAGGGGAAAGTCCCAAGGATCTTTTCACTATCACTATGTCAACCCATATAGAAAATTTGAGTTTCAAATCCCATGCCTTTCTTTTATCCTCTAACAACTTTTTAATAATATTTATAATGCTTTTGTTTGAGGATTCTCCAAGCCCATTTCCCTGTGGATAGTAAGGGGTTGAATGAATCAAAGTGATCCCAAACTGTTCACAGAACTGACTTAATGGTTCAACATTGAATGATGCAACATTGTCAATGACAATTTTGTTTGGGCAGCCAAACCTCACCATAATGTCTTCAAGGAAACCAATGATCACTTTGTGGGAAGAATTCCTGGTAGGAATAACCTCTATCAACTTAGTGAAGTAATCTATGGCAATCAAGATCCATCTATGTTGGCCACTGGAAGCAGGATGAATTTCACCAATAAAATCTAGACCCCACCGTTGAAAAGGTCCCGAAGCTGCTACCGGATTTAATGGCAAAGAGTTAAGCTATTTCTTTGCATAAAATTTCTGACACTTATCACATGCTTTGATCTTAGCACAAACATCCATGAATAGACTAGGCCAGAAATACCCAGCCCTGAGAATATTGTAGGCAGTGGTCCTCCAAAAATGATGCCCCCCACACAAACTATCATGAAAATCAGACATAATCTTTTGGGCGTCTTGTAGGTCTAGGCATCTCAGTAGCACTCCCAATGAATCCTTCTAATAAAAAAATTGATCAACCAAGCAATACTTTATTGATTTGAGTTTTAATTCTCTCACCTTGTTCTTTTCCATACCACTTGGAGGTTGTAAATTCTGCAAGAAAAATATAATGTCCTTGTACCAGCTGCAATCTGCCAATGCAGGGATGATTTGAACACCTTCGTCATTTAATTCAACATGCTGCTTTTCTGCACATGAGATAATGAAATTTACCCCCAATGCCGAGCAATTCGATTTAGCCAACAACTTGGCTAAACCTTGACCTTTAACCAATTTGGTAGGCCTAATCTCCAAATCAAATTCAAGTAGTTTAAAAATCCACTTGCTGTGTTTTCCATCAATATCATGCTGAATAAGAATTTCTTTTACAACAGTTGATGGAACATAAGAAATAACTCTTGAGTGTAGCACATAACCTCTGAAAGACTTAAGAGATTTAACCAGTGCATAGGCTTTCTTGTCCATAATGTCATACTTTAGTTATGCATCTCTTAATGCCCTACTAAAAAAAGCAATGGACTTTTCTAAGCCTTCAATGTTCTTCTACAATAGAATTGCTTCTACTGTATCAAAAGAGGCAAAATAAAAAATAAGAAAGTCCTTGGAGTAGTTGGGGATGACAAGAATCGGGGCTTCTATCAAGGATTTCTTTATTTGATCAAAAGAATCACAAACCTCAATAGTCCATTTGATTTCACTATCCTTCCTCAACATGGTTGTGATATACTTAACTAACTCAATAAAATTTGACACAAATCTTCTCAAAAAGTTTATTTTTCCCAGAAAAGATTGTACCTCTTTTTTAGATCTAGGGAGTGACAAAGTTTGTATAGGCTCAACCCTGTTGGAATCAATCCTTACTCCTTCAGTTGACACGATATGCCCCAATAATTTTCCTTCTTTCATGACAAACAATGATTTTTTTGGATTCAAAGAGAGGCCAAATTTTCTGCATTTCAAGAAAACCTTTCTTAAATGATCACAGTGTTCCTTATCAGACTGAGAATACACAGTTCTTTCATCCAAATAGATAACAACAAACTTATCATTTTCTCCAATAAATTCTATGTCCATAGCTCGCTGAAACATTTCCCCCACGTTCATCAAACCAAAGGGCATCTTGGCGTACATAAATGTCCCCCAGGGAGTGGTGAAGGTCGTCTTCTCCCTATCTTCTGGAAAAAAAGATACCTGATTGTATCCAGAGAATCCATCAACCATAGACATCCTGGTTGCTCCTGTCACTTTGTGTAATATGTTCTCCATCTTGGGTAAAGGATAATTATCCTTTTTTGAGCTTCTGTTCAAATTTCGGAAATCGACACAAAGTCTAATTTCCCCATTCTTTTTTCTTACTGGGACCAAATTGGTGACCCATTCAGAATACCTCAAAGGAATGATAATTTTTTCATCTAAAAGCTTCTTAACTTCTTTCTCCATGACAGGAAGCAACATAGGATTGATTTTCCTAAAATTTTGCCTAAAAGGTTTGGTGTTTTCTTTTAATGGAGTCTTGTGCTCTATTATGTTTGTGTCATAAGTTATGAGATCTTCATAAGTCCAAGCAAATACATCAACAAATTCTTTCAACAACTTAGTGTATTCTGCCCTTTTCTTTTTTGATGGGATGCTTGACAGTTTGACGTATTTTGGATCCCTTTCAGTGCCCACATTGCACTCAGTGATATCGGCATCATCAGTGGATATCTTCCCTTTCAATTCCACACCATTCCCATCAAAGAATGTTTCCAAAGGAACTAGTCCCTTTGGTGTATGATTGCTAGGCAACTACATAATATGATGATTAGCAATTTTATTGAGGAAAACATCAGCATGAGGAGTGATTTTTGGATCATGATCCTCATCAATGTGCAATGCAGAAAATTCATCAACAGTCTCAAGAAAATTTTTAAGTTCTAAATCATCTTCGAACACCTTCCAATATTTTACATTGTCTGGTATAGAAGGTCTGTGTTTGACTTATAAATCATACTTGATTTTTGGTGGTATGAGAATTCTGAAGTTGCTTGCTGATACAACCAAAGAATCAACCATAGTATTCTCTTCTCTAGGAATGAATGATATATTAAAAGCAGAGAAAAAACTGTCCACTAAATCCCATACTTCATTTCTGTAAGATCTAAGCCTAGGATGCTTTGTTTGATAAATATTTTTAATCTGATGGACTATCAATTCAACATCCCCAAATACTGAAAGCTCCTCTATCCCCATGTCTTTTGCTGCCCTCAAACCCAAGACAATAGCCTCATACTATGCCACATTATTAGTAGTCTCAAATTCTAGTTTATATGACAAAGATATAGTTTCTTGAGTTGGTGAGACAAAGATCACCCCAACACCGACACCTTCCTTGGAAGAGGCTCCATCAAAGAACATCTTCCAGACATAAGTAGTTAGAGGCGGCTCTTCAGAAAAGTTGATGGACATTTTACTGATTTCTAAAGGGGATTTCGGGGCATCGGCGAGCTGCAAAATACTGGATCCCAGATCTGTATCAAAAGAAAAAAACAGGGTGATTGGTGGGGTTTGCTTCATCACTAATTATGTAAGCCAATTGGGCTTCCCTGTAAAGTCTTCTATGCTCTCCCCCAAAAATAGGAATAGTAGCATAAGAAAGATACATCTGCAAGGTTCCCCCAAGTCTTTTTAACCAGGATCTTGATAAGAGCATACCAAACTTGGGGGGAAAATCAGAAACTACAATATCCATAAGTATAATCTTTATGGGAAGCTGAAATAAGGTCACCACCATATCCTTAATGACTCCAAGACATTTGAATTTTCTGGAGTCAAAAGAATATAAATCATGATAGGTCTTTGTGACTTCTAACCCAAGTTCATCCATAACAGTTTTTGGCATAAGATTGTGGGATGCCCCTAAATCCATGAGACAATTGTGTAGCACCTTATCATGTATATTCAATGAAGTATAAAAAGGTGGGGATGAGTCATCTCTGTCTTCTATCAAAGGACCTAAAATCACTATTGGTTTTTCATCTTGCAGATTTATGGAATCAATGGCATTTGGAGATAATTCTGGCTATAACATTTTGGATAAATATTTTCTAAAATCCTCATTTTTTATCAATTCCAGGAAAGGTATAGGGATCTTTATTTTCTGGATCTCATTATCAAAAATTAAGGAAGGGGAAGGATTCAAGATCTCTTTGGTTTCAGGAGGAGGATCTCTGATCAGAACTTGTGGATTTTGAGAGTCTTTTTCCTTGTTTCTCACTGTCATAGCCTTGGCAGGATCTTCTTTCTGAATTGGCTGATTAGGGGCTTCGGTTTTTTCTTCATTCTTCTTAGATCTCAAATTATATCTGCCAGGATTCTCCTTTTCTTTCTCCCCCTTTCTTAATTCATTAATTTGAATATCCATTAAATATTGCGCATAAGAGGATTGAGTCAAGTGTGGGGATGGGGAAGTATCACCTAAAAATTGAATATCAGGATCAACTTCAACCTTCTCTTCTTCTTCATCTGCCACTAGATTATTTTGAAAAGGAGCTTGTACCCTCTTATTATCTATCTCTTTGTTTTTGGGAAGGATTTGGGGAGCATTGTTGGGTCTCCTGAAATTACCTTTGTTTTCAGTGTTTTGAGCATTTCTATATGGTTGTCTTCCTTTTGATTTCAATTTCTCAATTTCAGTGGAGAGAGATTTTACTAATTTGGTTAGCTCATCTACTTGAGAATGGACAACAGAAGAATCAGAAGTTGAAGCTTCAGATTTTTTTTTTCTCCTATCCCTATCAAAATTTCCCCTGAGTTTATCTGATGCCACTATGTTGGATTCTACCTCTAAGGAAACATCTTTCATATGAACCAAAGAATGTGACCTTCTTTCTCTCAAAAGAAGGCAGAATTCAGAATCAAAATCACCGGCATAAGTTATTTTTTCCATGGTTTCAGTGGGTTTGATCTCATCATGGATTTTCTTGTACATTTTGTTAAATCTTTTAGAAAAGTCAGAGATAGACTCTCTTTCTTTCCTTTTCAAAGATCCAAATTCTGTGATGTAGTACGAAAAATCCTTTTTGTCACCCCAATGCCTCAATACCAGTAATGGATCCAGGGGCTAGAACCCTAAACCACTTCCTAGCCTCACCAAACAGGATTTGGATGAAAACCCTCATCCAAACATCTTCATTTTCAATATTTTGGTTATCTACATAGCTATAGAAGGAAACAAGATGTTCCTCATCTTTTACATATTCTTCTCCCATAAACTTAGGCATGTATTTCAAATCATCTCCAGGGGGAAGAGAATTCAATCTCTAAGGTAAAAGTAGAGGAGCATATCTTGCAGCCACTATGGCATCCATCCTATTAGCAGGGGGGTTAACAACTACCATTTGATTTTGGATTCTTGGTGAACAAGAAGGAGAAGGAGACTTGATTGTATGTATAGTAGGAGAGGGAGGAATGGATGAAGGGGGGGTTTAGTTTTCACAACAGGAGGCTGAGTTTCTGAAGAAGATGGTAAGGTCTGGGAGGGATATGAAGTTCCTACTTCTTTGGCAGCAAAATTTTTAACAGAAAGAGGTGTAGCAAAACCTAAAGTAGGGAAATATTCAAGACTATCAAGACTGAAACACTTCTCAATATCAGGGGAAGAAAATATAAAAATCTTTTCCTCTTTCAATTCAGTCTCAAAGGAAGAGTATTCAATAGAAAACTCTTCAAAATCAATATTTTTAGATACTTTAGTAGAAGATAAAGGAAGCTTACTTGATAAATTAGCTGGAATATCAAGAGTAGAATCAGGAAACTGACCAGAAGCACTTGTAGCATCAGTAAAAAAACTTTTTTGGGAAGATTTTCCCTTCTTTATTATCTTCTTTGGGTCATTCTCAGGTGGTACCAGAGGTAGTTGTGGATTTGATCTCGTATGTTTTCCTTTAGGTGCCAGAGCTGAAACAATGGAGTCGCCAGGTGCAGTATGCAATCTTTGAAGAACTGAGTTCTAATGCACCTTTTAGAAATAGAATACTGTGTCATTTTAATCCGAGGGAAAAGTCTCCGAATCGTTCCCCAGCAACGACACCAAGAATTTTGGCACTAGGAGTCACCTTCAGATTGCATGGAAGGCAAGCCCAGTACCCATCAAGTTATATGTTAATGATAGAGTGTTTTAACGGGTCAAATGGAAAAGGACTCAAATGATAATTTTCTAACTAAGACAACAGGGCTAGCATGCAACATCAATTAAGGTCTTGGCTAACTTCTACCAATAGTTTGGGAGTAAATATGAATAGAGGGAAGACTTGAGTGAGAGGAGTGTAGGGAATAAAGTTTCTAATCACAAGATCTTCTTGACATCAGAAACTAAGAGAGCTAAATAAACATCATGATAATATAATGATCAAACATCCACCATCACATCACAACAATAATTCATGTGAATCCTTCAAAGAATGAACATTTAGAAACTGAAGCAAATAGACTGGAAAGGAAGCTGATTTCTATTAGCCAAAAAGTCTTAAGTCTAGTACATCACTAGATCATAGTCACTTCATCAAAATATTACAAAATAAAGGGAGCCTTGCTCAACCATCCGAACCTACTAAAGAAATTGATCTGTCTATTTATAGCAAAAAGGGGAGGCAACAACTGGAGGTACGAGTAGGCCTCCTTCCCTTGAAAATCTCTTAAACATTTATTTTTTCTAACAACTAAGAAAACAACCTATGCTATAGAACAGAAAAATGCTGGTGACTAATCCAGTCGTGCTTCTAACTGATTTGATGCTCTTTTGCTGCTCAACTCCTATTTTTCCATGTGTCCTTTTGGAGCCTATAGTTGTCCTCAACATGCCAGCTGCTACTCTTGTAACTTTCTCCATCATCAACTTATCCAAGGTTGTTGGCCTAGTCCTCCTAGATTCTTGGTGTTTACTGGCAACTTCCTTGAGTAGCAACTCTGGATAGCGCACCCTAAAACGAAACAAGGAGAGAAGGTAACACCCCTGTGCTGCATATATGCACCAACATTTATCCTCTGTTGAAATATAAGGTAGCTCCTGTAGGTAGCGTCGCTGTGTAGCACCCGTATAACAATTCTGCGCTCTGTGGAATATTACGCAACGCTTTTACGCAACACCACTTACGCTACGCTGCATACAGGTTTGGGTAGAAATGACAAAACGTAACGTCTTTGATTCTTGAACATGTGCAGAGCAGATTGTGTCCTTCCATGATGAAAAAACCATTTTACTTAGGTGCCTTGACTATACCATAGGTAGTGCTTTTACCACTGAGTGAAGCTAACACTTAGCAAAAAATCAAAATCCATATAGCTAAACGCCTAGAAGCCTGTATAGATGGAAAATATAATGTTTTCATATTAATTAACCCTCCCAAAAAGGGGCAATCCCCAAAAATGGAGCTTACCCCTTACCAACTATTTTTTCATCTTGACACTTAGCCTCACACTCTTTATGGTAGAAAGAGTATCTTCAATTTACTCGGCAGACTTCTTCTTCTTAGCACTGAGAGGATTCTTCAATGTAGTTGTGCTCTCCTTAGTTGTTGGTTTTTCATATTCAATGGTATCCTCAACCAACACCTGTAAATTCCTTTGGGCTACCTCATCTTGGAAATGCTTCAGTTCTTCCTTTAGCTTCTTGTTCTGAGCCTAGAAGCCTATGTTCTACCTATAGAGGTTCTGGAGCTATCTATGTAGGGGTTGAGTTCTCCTTGCTACAAATCTTTCCAAGTCAAGGGTATGAATGTAGCCATCCATAAGCTCTGTCATCTTGACTCTTTCAGACATGGATTCCTTTTTCAATTTAGCCACTTATTTTCTTGACTCCTTAAGTTTTCTGATAAGTTTCTTGAAGGTCTTATCACCAGGGGGAGTAGATACATGCACAGTCTCAGTGGGATTCTTCTCATCCTCTTCTTCCATCTGTACATGAATTTTCTTGTGTGTTTCATCAGCCTTCTCAAAATCCTTTCCTTTATGCATCTTCTCTTGCACAACAACTTCTCCTTTGTTCTTCATAGTCTCTTCAAAATATTTCACAAAGACTTCATCTTTCCTCTCCAAAGGTATTTTGGTACCTTTACCCTTCTTCCTCTGAATAGGGGTTTCTGATTTCTCCTCCATAGGATTTCAATTCTTTTTCCTTTCTCCTTATGCATAGGGGTTTCTGGTAAAGACTACTCTTTGAAAAACTCCTTAGGAATTGATGACCTAGTGAAAGTTATTTCACCCTTTATTTTGACTATTGGAAGAAAAGAGAGAAAGAGAAGATTCTTTCCTCTCTTAGATGTCAACTTGGTAGAGGAAGGTACTTCTTCTAGCCCTAGTGGAGGTGGGGGTGAGAAATATCTATGTGGAGAAGAACAAATCTCCTCCTCAGCTTCCATGACTTGCCTGTTGACTTCTAAAACAGGGGCTCTTCCCTTTCGCTTCTTATTGATACTTGCTTTAGTACTAGTGGATGTTGAAGGAACTGCAATCTGTGATTGGGGAGTAGGTGTTGGGTCTAGCTTGAAGTGAGAAGTAACCACAAAATTCTCCCATGAAATCTCTTTCTTTCCCAACTCTTCAGAGACTAACATTCTGATCAATCTAGAGTGGAAAAGACTAGAATCCACATCCTTAGATTTGGATTGCACCCTATCTAACATTTTACCTATACTTCTCAACAGGTAATAAGGAACATCCATCTCGATATTACTAGTAAAATGTAACCACAACCTTATGTGGTAATGATACAAGGTGTTAAATCTCCCTTCACAAGTAAAATATATTTATATGATTTTTAAAATTCTATCAAACTACTCGGTCAGTTGATTCCTTGGCATACTCTTAGACAACTCATTGACCTGATATTCAGGATTGAAGAGATCTTTAACAAAGGGTGAACTCAAAACCATGGCCTTGAACCACTTTTCACCTGAGATGGGAATCCCTGTTGCAGATGAGATGGATGTTTCAGTTACCTCAAATTCCAAATCCCCAACTCTGGTTTTTTTGCCATCAAAATTTAATGAAAACTATTTTTCTACCTTTGGGTGTCCTCTCTGCATGTTTTGGCAGAAAGAGAGGCATCCTTCTCTTTGAAATACCTCCCTTGCCATAGGTTTTGTGTCAAAAAGGCGCATGTCCATAGGTTTTTTCCTAACTATCCTGCCACCTTTGTGTGCTTTCTTCGACTGAGGGGTCTCCATGACTCAAAATGAGGGTTCTTGAGAGGCTAAGGGGTGCTAATGACCATAAAGCTTCAATTCAGGTTTCAAATGCACAAATATGGCCCTTAAAATTGACAGTGCTTAGAAAGTCGAGCTTGACTATGGGAAATATACTTTTAGACTTGTACAAGATTTTGAGAGTGTAGATTGTGAAGGAGTAATCCATAATGGCTCTTTGTACATGATGAAAGGGAGTAAGGAAAACATAGAGGGTTTGAGAAGAACCTACGGGTAGCGCAATGCATACACAGAGGATAAGCTATTATAGGCCTGCGACTTCAATGGTTAAACAAAACGACAGTAATCAGACCATGGACACGGGAAAGGACGTTTACAAGTATGAAAATATGGCTTCCTTACTACCCTGTAAGCTTAACAAACCGAAAACCCGAGCACAAAGTTCCTGTGAAAATTAATATGCAAAGGAGGCTGCACAGGATACCTGTAAATTCGACACCTGTTGATATTTTCAGCGCGATCTTAGGATGAAATTGAGGAAACATTGACCCTGGAATATCTCATGGCATCATATTTAGTTGACATGTGGTCACCTGATCGAAACTGGAAAACTTACGTAGTGCAACACTGTTGAAATTTTCAAAATTTAGAAACCATTACCAAGGATCATAAATGCAAGATCTTTTGAAGGAATTTTAACCGACTTTGGGCACTGAAAACAAGGGACATGGTCTCAGTCGTAGAAATCATGACTTGGAGTGGATGGATGATAAACATGACAGGCACTACAAAACTTCCTGATGAGTAGGCAATGTTTCCAAATCAAAAAATTATTGGACAGGTAAGCGAGTACAACGAGTCATACTTACTAGGTCATGAGTGAAGAGGAAGAGGAGTCACATCAGTTTAGCAATGGGAGGAGTCAATTTAGGGACAAGTCATGATGGGGACCAAAAATGAGTCATGAGCTAAAGAGGTTCTAGAACCATAAACCAAATTGAGGACCAAACAAGAACTATGACTCAAAACTTTAATCTTCTAAGATGAATCTAACATCAAATTTTAATAGGATGAGACTCAAAAATTAAAATCTAAGACTTAAAAAAGTATTATTCAAACTAAAGACCCAAGTCAACTTAGTGTGATAACACATTCGATATGAGACAGGTACCTAACTCTTGACCTCCCTTCGTTAGAAAAACTTTGTGCATATCTCCGATCATATTCATGAGTGGAGACGCCTACGAAGGTTGATCAAAGCAGTCATTCCTGATCAATTATTGGCGGAATGGTTCACTAAATCATTGTTACCCCCAATTACTCGTGATGTCACCATGGGTGGTGTAGTCACCGAGGAAGAGGCCATTTCTCAGGCTCAATACTTAGATTTGGTTTATTCCCAATCTGGTACTTTGTATGAGTTAATCCCAAATGCTACCTATGAAAATACCGATCCATATAAACCATCATCCATGTCACATGCGAATGGATTTATCAGCTCCATCAAAACAAAATCTTTTTCCCAGTCGACTGGAACGACAAATCGATCTACTCCGACATCCACTCCCAGTTTGACCACACCCTCCTCTACCTCCCCCCAAACTAAAATCTCTGAGGTGAATGCAGTTCAATCTTCCCCTTCACAAAAAATCGGAGGTAAGAAGAAGACAAAGAACAAGAACAAAAAGAATAATAAAAATGAACCACCGAAAGCTCAAAACCCACCACCTGTTAACAAAAAGAAACCATAGCGGAAACCGAAGTTCCCATGTCTTATTTGTGGTGACGATCACTACACTCGAGACTGTCCACATCATGATGAAGTGGCCAAACTTTTCAAGGGTAATTCTCAACCCGCCGTGCTTACTCAACCTTTTCCACAACAACAACTTATGGTTGATCAAACCCCCTCTCCAGGGGGGTAGTTCCAACCATCCTTCCCATGATGAAGCCTCGACAAGTTCCCATATTTACATGTTTAATGGGATTGATTTAACCACCCTCTCTAAGACATACGACACACCAGTTAAACTTGACAAAGGAAAAGTCACTAACGATATTTTACCAGATCCATCACCATCCTTCGTTAGTCCTCCATCAGTTAGTCATTTGTCTAGACCACTTCAGATTGAGAAACCTGCATTCGACTCTATCTTACGCCCTCCTAAGATCACTATCCACAAATCTACCTTTAATCCTAGTTCACTTGCTACCCATAACTACAACATTGTTGAAGATCTGGCACAAGCACCATGTGCTATGTCTGCGTAATAATTTCTACAACATTTCCCCAATCAACGTAGAACGCTCTTGGACGCTATTGGTGATTTTGATCCTAAGTCATCCAACAATATCCTATTTAACCTGGATAATTTCTCACCTTGACTCTCTCATCAACTTGTTTTCCAAGTTGACATTGTTGTTCATAATCAACAAATGCACCACACTATCTTGGATGAGGGAGCCTCTACTTGTGTCATGTCTTTAGCCTGCTGGAAAATCTTGAAGTCGCCTGCACTTAACAAATCCCCAACGATGCTATGTGCATTTGATGAGCGATGTTTTCATCCCCATGGAATTTTGCAGTCCCTGTTCGTCCAATTGGGCAGAAAATCCATCTCTGTTGATGTCGAGGTGGTCGATGCTCCCCTTGATTACAACTTGTGTCTTGGAAGAAGTTGGTTCTATGCTATGTCCGTCATTGCTTCGTCAGTATTTAGATGTGTGCAATTTCCTCATCAAGGTAAAATTGTCACTGTCGATTAGTTAGATTTCTGTACACCTGACGCTCACACTCCTGCTACCAACAATATTCCCTTTTTGGGAGATCACAAGATCATGTATGAAAGCATTGGTGTTGGCTTGTTGAAAGATTCTAGCCTTATGGGTACCTTCCCTACACCACTTCCACCCAACACACATCATGTTTCCATAATCAATATGATTTTGACTATGGTTTACCAATCCTTGGAATCATCTGACCCTGGATTGTACCTAGTCCGTTGTAATTCGATGCACTAGGTGACACCATGCCACTTAGTCCAGCCGAAACCTCATACGTTTCCATCCAATTTGCCTCTCCCTCCTCGGATGACTAACATCTCTTGGCACCCGACACTTACTCGATGCCATCGTGGTTAAATTCCTTGACATTTGCATTCGACTACATTTCCCAAAATTTTCCTTTTGATGAATCAATAATGGAAATTCTTAGCATCGACAACGTACCTTGGGATGATAACCATCATCGATCCTCTTTTCTTCCACCTATCGAAGAAATCCAGGAAGATATACACTCTATCTTCCCCCCTGATGTTGTCCAATTTCCCCAATCACCTATACTTACAAGAGATGCTATTTCTGAAGGGAATTTAGGCAACACTACCTCTATAGTCGAAATAGATATTTCGATCAAGGAAGGTATCGTCGAAAATATTAATCTAGGTGTTAGTTGTACACCCGATGAAGTGGTTTCCTATACCGCTTTGTTTAAATAATTTCACGATTTCTTCGCTTGGATCTATGAAGAGATGTCAGAGATCAATCCTTCGATCGTTTTGCATGAGATTAAAACCTACCCAGATGTAAAACCTATTCAACAAAAACTTCGCCCGGTCTATCCTAAGAATACCACGACTATTAAGGCAGAAGTTGAAAAATTATTGAAATCTGGCTTCATCTATCCTGTCCCTTTGACGGAATGGGTTTCGAACATTGTTCCAGTCACCAATAAGAAAGGGACCATTTGTTTATGCATTTATTATCGATACCTCATTAAGGCATGTCCAAAAGACAACTACCCTACCCCCTTCATCGACCAAATTATTGATAATTGCAATGTTAGCATAATTTTCTCTTTTATGGATGGTTTCTCAAGGTATAACCAGATTGACATTTTACCTATTGATCAGCATAAGACAACCTTCATCTGCCCATAGGGAACTTTTGCCTATCGAAAACTACCTTTTGGCCTTAAAAATGTTGGTGCTACTTTCCAGCGAGCCATGTCCTATGCTTTCCACGATATCAAACATATTGCAGAGCCTTACCTCGATGACTTACCTACCCACTCATCCAATCAATCAGACCATTTTGGTCATCTACAAACTATTTTTCTTCAATTTCGGTTCTACCGCATTCATTTGAACCCACATAAGTGTATTTTTTCTGTCGAATCAGGCCGACTCCTTGGCTTCGTTGTTTCCAAGGATGGGATTCAGGTAGATCCCTTAAAAATTAAAACTATCTTGGATTTATCTCCACCTAACAATATGACACAACTCCAAAGTTTACAGGGGAAAGAAAAATTTCTTCATCGCTTCATTTGTAACTACGTTGAGATTACAAAAGGATTTATGCGCTTGTTACAGAAAGACACCCCTTTTATCTGGGATGGCACTGCTGGACGATCCTTTGCTTCTCTTAAGCATGCATTAACCAACGCTCCTTTGTTACATCCTATGAATTACACAAAGGACTATGTCCTTTACTTAGAAGCCTCCACTTCCACTATTTCCATGGTGTTAGTTCAAGAGAAACTTAACAGCGAGGAACACGTGATATATTATTTGAGAAAAATTCTATCTAGTCCAGAGCTCAGATATTCACATGTTGAATATTTGGCTCTGGCAGCCATCATCATTGTCTAGAGATTCCGTCACTACATTTTTCTACGCACCACCATAGTTATTGTGTACTCGAACCCCATGTACCACATTTTAACACATCAAGTTCTTGGGGGAAAATATTTGAAATGGATCGTTATCCTTTAGGAATTTGATCTTGAGTTCACTAAATCCAAAGCTAAAAAGTCCCTGATGTTTGCAGAGATTATTTGCGACCTTCCCCATGCTGATGAAGATACTGATCCCAAAGATTCTCTCCCAGATGAAACTATGTTCCTCATTAGCACGTCTGATCCTTGGTATGGAGATATCCTTCTTTATCTCTAGACCCAACGTTTTCAACTCGACATCTCTCGTGAAGAACGTCGTCGTATTTGCCACCATTCTCATTGTTACCTTATTATCGATGACACTTTATACCATCGTGGCATTGACATTATCTTGTGACGATGTCCAACTCATGAAGAGGTTGAACGCGTGCTTAATGACTGTCACCTTAGATCCCATGGTGGTCATTTTTCTAGGATGGCTACAAATCAGAAAATCTTACATGTCGGCTACTTTTGGCCCTCAATATTTAAAGATTGTATTGAGGCAGTCAAAAAATGCCCACCCTGCCAAGTTTTTCACAAAAAGGCACAAACCCACCCTGCTCCACTGCATCCCATTGTTTCCATTGGCCCCTTTGCCAAATGGGGCATTGATTTCATGAAATGTAAGCCTACCTAAGCTAGGGGGGCACAGTTATATAATCGTTGTCGTCAATTACTTTATAAATTGGGTTGAGGCTATGCCTACTTTTCTGAATGATGGTCGTACTACAACTCTTTTATTTTTTAACCACATCATCACTCGTTTTGGTGTTCCACACTCCATTGTCACTGATCATGGTTCACACTTTAAAAACCATATGATGAGTGAGTTTCATTCCAAGTTGGGTTTTCTCCATGAGAACTCATCTCCGTACTATCCTCAAGCGAATGGACAAGTTGAATCTATCAACAAAGTCCTCAAAACCATGATTCAATAGATGGTAGGGGAAAACAAGACATCTTGGCATTTACAACTTTTCTCCTCTCTCTGGGCTTATCGGACCTCAGTAAAAAATTCTACTGGTTTCACTCCTTTCCAGCCAGTATATGGCATAGAAGTTGTTTTACCAATCGAGTGCGAAATTCCTTCTTTAAAACTAAAAGTAGAACTCCTGCCCCACACTTTTACTGAAGAAGAATGTTTCTTACACTTGACTAGGTTGGATGAAATATGTCGTGATGCTTCTCTTGTTAACGAGACGTATCAAAAGTGAATCAAGAATCAATATGATAAATCCATCCATCCTCACACTTTTGCAGAAGGAGACCTTGTCCTTGTTTATGACCAGGCTCATGATAAGTTAGGGACAGGGAAGTTAGAACCTCTATGGCATGGTCCTTACATCATGAAACATGTTTTACATAGAGGTGCCTACGAACTAGTTGACTACGACGGAATCTCCCTGGGTGAGCCTCGTAACGGGCTTTACCTTAAGAATTACTATGCATAGAAAATCTAGCATATGTGCTTTGTACACTATTGTATTTTTAGTTTGGTGTTTCTTTTTCTTTTGTGTGCTCGAGTTTTTTCCTTAGCCACTTATACTGTGTCTTGTGTTTTTCATGCGTAGATGACATCTTCCTTTCCCATTTTTGTCATTTTTGAGGATGGTGCTAATCGACATACCCAGAACGCTGCTTCCGCAGCTTGGGTCATTTACCACTCTGACGAGTTGGTGAGTTATGGAGGTATTTTCTTAGGATCGGCAACTGACAAAGTGGCAGAATATCATGCTGTCATCAGACTTTTAACCAAAGCATCCTCCCTAGGCGTTTCTTGCATGATTGTCAACCTAGACTCCCAACTCGTGGTCTGTCAACTTAATCGAATCTATGCTATTCACAATCCTATCCTACTATGTCTCCACTTGCCAGTTCGTCGTCTTGAACAAATGTTTGATTTTATTGAATACATACACATACCAAGAGAACTCAATACCATTTCGGATTCACTAGCTAATTACATCATGGATATGTATCTCGCACATAGATAAGTTTTCATAAATGAAATGAATCACATAACATATCATCATGTAAATTAAAACACATCACATAAAAGACATCATTTGAAAATCATTTGGCACTGTAAAAACTCGGAAATGTATATATATACGACGTGACTGAAAAAGTTTGATTACATAAAAAATGGTACATATATAGGAAAAATGTGGGTCCTCACACCCATAAACATCGTCATATAGACTATCCAATCATTAGGAATATCCTAATATCCTTTCATCGCATTATACTGCGAGTAACATATCACTGCATGGGCTATTCACCTCAGTAGAGAGTTAAGACTCTCAGACACTCCCACAGTGTGTCTTTGTAAATGTAGTGGCACTTCCCACCTCCGAAGAGGATGGATGCCCATCGTGAGACCTTGGAGGTTCCTTTCAACCTCCTGCTGCTACCCCTTGATCTACCGCTATATGAGCATCCTCGCGATGCCCCAGTGCTGGTATCTATTTTGGACGTGTTTCTCCTCTATCTTCATGATGAAACAATACATCTATTAAAGACTCTTCTATGTAACCTAAAAAAAAAATTATAACATTCAAAAATTAAAAACACTTGACGAGATCATTGTTTGCTTTCTTACCTGACGCATCCCATTCCTAGCCTTCTGGAAGAACCAAGTCCATGTTTCCCTAGAAATCTACTCTAGTGTATGGAAAATCTTATATCACGATCAATTGGCATCTTAGCCAACCGAAGAAATCACTGGTGAATTTGAACTCTGAATCTAGGCCTAGTCTCAGAGACAGATTGGTCCACCGCTCCATACATGGTTCTCCCACTGGACGTACTGCTAATGCAATCTGAGGTTGCATTCCGAGAATGCGTTCTAAGAAGAACGAAACCAAGAATGAATCATATCCAAACTACTTCTCCTGCCCTGATCTGCATCTCGTAATATGTTCCTTCACGTGGTGAAGAAACCCTGCGCTTTAGTTAGATAATGTTGGCTATAGACACTATAAACCATAGGCCACCTGTGATGTTGAAACTAGGTGTGCCCTTGTACTTCCCTATATACTTGTAATGGAAAATAGAATGGATTGAAGAGACAAATCCTTGATATCTTTGATCGCAATTTTGCCACCCACTAGCCTCACTCCTGGGACACAATGGTTTGCCAGATACTCATCCATAGGCACATGAAGTGCCCGCTGTCTGGTTAAAACTATGGGAGCCCCTATTTTTGAGAGACCAGTTATGAAGTACACATCTTATAACTCGATGGTAAGAAGCTACATTCCCATATGGAATCCTTGTTTCGCAATGTTCCACAACCCGATCATATGCTCAAGAAGAAGGACCTCTTTCTTCATTTTTTGCATTTTTACATATTTGAGGAGACCACAATTCCTTAACACGGCTCTTGATATGGGAATTTGCAAAGATTCCACATCATCGAGCTTGTTCTCTCTTTCTTTCCACTCAATCATGGTTGTCATTGAAATCACCTGCATCAACAATCAATTTTTTCATTAAAAATCACTTTTTTCAGTAATTTTTGGGCTTCTTTCAAAACTTAAAAAAATGATTGTTTTCTCTTGTAAAATACCAACGCCCTCTTCACATGAACATCAGTGTGCCAACACACCCTTACATTGGCCACTAAAGCGTTCAAAAAAAAAAAAAAAAACTCTTCACGGTTTGAGCGTGTGCTGGCCGTTTTTGGGCATTTTTTCTTGTGGTTTTTTGGGCAGCGGCCTCATAACCACTACATAATAGAGTTGGCACACCCTTCATTGACTAGGAGGGGCGTTTTACAAGTCATTCAGCACTCCCCCATGACTTTTAGAGGAGCGCTGATATTTTTGGGCGCTTGGGCCGACCCAGAGCATCAATTCTTATACATAATTATTGCCTTAAAAGAAAATGTGAACCATACAAATGAAAGAAGGGAAGAAGAGCACCAACTTGGTCCAAACGGCGAGGAAAATGGTTGACCGCAGCTCCGGCACCGAGCAATGCAAGATTCACCTCCAAATCACAAATTCTCCACTGCTACAAATCTTGGCACAAATGAAATGGTAAATGACATTTTTTACCCCATTTTACTATTATACATTTCATTTTTTTCCTAAAGATATAGTTTTTGGGTTTTTAAAAAATATTTTGGTGGCCTTATTAATCCCCTGGAATGCATTTTTGACATTATTGATAGGTTTTGGAGAAGTTTTGTTTGTTTTTTTATCTTGTCACTTTTACGAGCATAGTCTTAGTTCATTGTTAAGCTCAAAAATATAAGAATGCGTCGGGTGAACTTTTATCTCTTTTTTAGACCCGCATGGATAAACAAAAAAGGAACCCCCTGGAGTCTTCTTTAAACTCTTTTCAGAATCTTTAAACATGAAAATATTGTCGAGTGATCTTGCTTCCTTTCCCACTCGTTAAAAGGTTTGAAAGGGCGTCTTTTGAGGGATAATTTATCTCTTTTCAGCCTCGCAAGACTAATATTACGAAAAATGACAACATTGGAGTCGTCTTTAAGTCATTTTCAGACTCTCTAAACATGAAAAACCACCGATTTTACCTTCTCTGGACTTGTCAAACAATTACACATTGAAGGGCCCATATGGGACCGAACCCTTACTTCTTCTAGTTCGTTAAACAAAGGAAGAGAAACTTACTAAAGGTGAGTTATATTGAGCATGTGTTACCCTCCTTGTGCTCGTTAAATTAAAAAGAGGTACTCGTCTATCTGGATGGGGAAAAAATTGAAGGAAGCAAGCCAAGCAGTTTTTGAGAACACTACCAGTAACTCTTACGGTCACCCTTGAACACGACACTTTGTCTTTGCACGCATTTCAATCCGATGAAGCTTTGCTGAACCAATCATCTGAGTTTTCTTACTCCTTTGGGTCACCAGACGAAAGTCACAGTGTCCACTGCATCATCATGTTTTGGTCCATGTCATGTTTTTGCTGTTGTGCCTCAGTGTTTAAGGGAAGTATCTGCCTCAAGAGTTAGCCATCACAAATATTCATGTTTCAATACCCATGTCATTCCATGTTCATTTGATCTACCAATTTACATCTCTGTTTCAATTTTGTGTCATTGATGGGGGATACATCAAGGCCCTCCTTCGACGAGTCTATTCCTTTCGACTTCAACACATCATCCATGCAGGAACTAGACTTAGAAACCAGTTAGTACCTTGGGACCTGCATGCCTCAATGGCAGGCCTCCTCGCGTCTGATAGTGGTTTTACATCATTGATCTCTGATCGGATGATTCCATGGATGCTCAAATTCATCTCACCCATTCACATTCGTTGGAATTTACTAGAGTACCTTGGGAATCATTTACATCAATGGTGATTTCCCTCGCACTTGTTAACGGTTTACAACATTGATCGGTAATCAAGTGGTTTATGTCATGTTCGACATTAGGGCATATATTCACATGGTTAGAATCGTACTGCATCGATATCGATAAGAAGACCTTGGGATTGCATTATCACTCTGATATGTACTTTGCCCAGGTTGCGATGGAGTTTCTTTTGAACTTTGACACATAAACTGTTACATAGATCCACTTTGTATTGGTCGTGGCTATGTCTTTTCGTCTCATAGATCCACTATGTATTCTTCATGGATACAATCAGTTCAGGTCATAGGAGTATAGATCCACATTGTATCTTCAGTGGCTATACATTTTTTGTCAATATAATTATGGATCCACAATGTGTTCTATGGCGGCCATACCTGAAAAAAATTCTTTATCACTCAATCATAGGTATGCATGCCTTGGGTTTTAAAAATGTCATAATGTTTGTTTGATGGTTGTGTGCAGCTTTTTCCAACCTCTTTGCATCCATACCCTTGCTCGAAAAAGTCTACAAAGTACTTCAATCATCATTGTCTTCTGACTTCGCACTTTGGGGGGCAATCTGTTACACATGAAAATCACTCATTGCAATGATGGCTAGTGTTGTCGTTACAAATATCACAAGTGTCGCATATTGGTCGCAAGTGTTGCAAACATTATCTTGACTATGTCATATCTCTAACGACATCGTAAAGACACTTAATACACCTCAAAGACTAGTCTTGAAGAAGAGAAATCAATTGACAAGGAGTACAAGCCTTTTGCCACTGAAAAAGCCACTCAAAAGTAAAATTTGGAAGGGAGATTTCCCCTACATACTGTCAGGGAGCGTTGGCACTATGTACCCTCTTCTAGGAGAGCGTTCCAATGCTCTGTGTCCTTTTTGATGGAGCGATGGACTTTTTTGGGTGAATTTTGGTTTGTTGGAGGAAATCAAGAAAGAATCATCTCAATATCTGAAGGTGGTTGGATTTGAATCTGAGGTCAAGGCATGATCTTAGGGAAGATCCACAACTGAAGGAGAGGAATCCTCAACTTATCCCGAATAGCTCTCAAGTGGTTGAGCCTCTCCAAGCTTATATAAGTAGGCCTTCTCATGGTGAAAATAAGAGGATATGGAGATTGAGAATTACACCAAAATTATGATCCCATAAGTGAGATGCCATTGGAAAAAGGGTTGGAAAAAGAGAGATGGAAGAAGTTTTTACACCTTCATCAGAGGATTGTAAGTACTCTTCATTTGTTCTCATTAATATACATATATGCTTGGATTGTTTCATTCAAGTTAGTGTTTGTTCCACATAAAATCATCTCTAGTATATAGATCTTTATTTGAGCTAATCTCAGTAGAATATGAATCTTTTTGTATCTTTGTTTGTTCTACAGGACCTATCGAGGAGCTTGGGATTGAATCTCAACTTGGACTTTGCGAGGACAAACACCATTTAAAAAGGTACACTTTTCTTCTTCCTCTTAATTCATTAGCTTAATTAGATCTAAAAGGATGTCAGTGACCAATGATAGCACCCTTTCTATCTTGGTTTTAGGGGTCTAGATACCAAAAGGGAATCCTCTTGTCCGCAAGAGGATTCACCTGTAACAAGTTTTACAGGAAGATATGTGAAAAAGGAGATCAGAAGAAATAAGACTGCAAATAGTTCTGAATGCTTCATCCATTCGATTTAAATACTTGTATTTTTATATGGATGATGTCAGTTATGTATATGTATTCAAGGTTAACCTGTACAATCCTTTGGTTTGGAGATGAATCATTATTCTCTCCTTCCATGCAAATTAATTGTAAGGTGTAAGAATGAATTCTTTTGGGAAATCCATCTTTCTGCTGTCTTCAATCTTTTGTACCTGCAAAAAATTTGGTGTAGATTTTGCTTAGCAGTCCGTTGGCTTTGATACCATGTAAATGTGTTGAACCAACATAGAATATATCTAGCTAGAAATTACCACACACATTTGCAGAGAGAAATTGAGAAAGAAGAAGCAAGAGAGAAAGAATGGAAGAATTCTCATTAACCATTTGAATAATGAATAATTTACACATGATATACTATGTATAACTGAATCAATGTGCAATGAGGACAAGCAATGTGCCATAGTGGTGTTATAGAGTGATATGTACACACACCAACAGTTACGGGAGTGAATTGCCACCTAGTCCAGTCTCTCAGGCAGTTACGATTAACTGACTGAAACAAAGTGTAGTGAGGAGTAGATCAAGGAATCAAGGGTAATGTTCCAGTATGGTAATGAAACCAAGGCTAATGCACATTATCCTTGGTGATGATCCTAATGTTTCATGGCGACAAAACAAATGCAACATCTAGACTCAACTCAACTAGTCAAATTGAAGTGTCAACTGAAGAGAATATTCTCCAGGTGGAATATTCTCCCCTAAAATATATGATACTGAATAATGACTAATAATTCCTATTAAATACTAATAAACAAGGAATAAACTTAGGAAAAATAAATCCTAGGTGCGTGTGAAGTAACTCCAACAATTTGGAATTTACATTGATGAGTAGGAGGCCTTTCTTCAAAAGCATATCCAGGACAACGATGGGTGCTTACAACACTAGGTTCTAATATCCATCCTTCTCTATGATGATGATGTGGTCCTCCTAGCATCATCTCCAGAGGGGTTACAGAGACAGTTAGAGTCCTTAGCTCTCTTCTGCAACCTTTGACAATTGACGATCTACCTGGGTAAACTTAAGGTTATGATCTTAAATGGGTTGAAGAAGACCTCAAACCTTCATTTCTTATTCAGAGGGGAGGATATCGAGATCACAAAAACCTACACATACTTGCGGGTGAAATTCTCAAGTCCCCACTTCAATTTTTGATCAACCCTCCAACCTTAGATCAATAAGGGCTATGACTCCTTATCCCTTCTCGAGACATAATGCTCCTGACACCATTTTTAGGACATCTCATCTAATATTCTCTTCATGGAATCCCTTATCTGACCCATTGTTCTTTATGGTTCAAGTATTTTGGAGCCTTATTTACTTGATTCTGATTGGGCCTTAGCTAAGAGAGTCAATACGCTTTTTCTCTGGTGCATTATTAGATGCAAAAAAAAAAATCACTCAATACATCGTCCTAACATAGTTTGGGGTTCAACCTTTCTGACTTGAGACATTATTTAGACTAGTCTTTTTTCTACATCACATATGTATATTTGATGAATTAATGAAGGGGGCATATCAGTACCAATACTTAGCCTATTGTTCTTCATAGACCATTTCCCTCTCTATTCCTTTGGGTGGGGCTCGGTTGGTTTGGTGGGGTGTTCTATATCTTTTAGCTTCCATTGGAATTTAGATGGACCATCTCCCTCCATTTATATATTCCTTTGATGCACTTTTCCACCTCCTACCTACCTAACAGGAGTTGAACACGATCATCAGGGATGAAATTTATAGGAAGTTTATCTAGATCACTTGGGTTAACCCTCAAGGAGGGTTACACCCAAATATGGCCTTCTATGCTGAGCACTTCTTGGAGCTTAGAAACTAGCTCATTTTTTGACCACATTATACACTCCGCCATTGTATGCATGCTCTTTGCATTCCCCTAGGCAATTTTAGAGTGGGTTCTCATAGAATTTGTGTAGAGACCCACCACCAAATTGATATATCAGACATGATCTTCTAGCTACAATATCTACAAGAGGTCGATACTAAGGAGCACTTCATCATATGCTACCCCATCTACTATGATATTAGAGAGAGGTTCCATTTCCTATTCAGGGGGACTCAGACCCTCACCAGATTCTTCAGATATTCTAACGAGAGATGCTTGGCCTTATACATGTAGGATACCCTCAGACTCTGATCCCATTTTCTTCAGCCCCCTACTAGATCAGACTCTACCTAGCAAGTTCACTTCCTTCTTCATAGTGCTACCCATAGGAAGGGGAACTAAGATACATACCGATATCAACACAACTCCAGACTCCAGATCAGTGCAGACCCATGGGAACTTCCCCTATCCCACAATATTTCAATGACATGACTAGATCATATCCATCCCTAGGATATGGGAGAGATACTCCAAGCCTCAATATCAAGCTACCTCTTCCAGACAAAAATGCAGTGGACGAAGTGGAAATCCCACCAATTCTCCCTCAGGACATCATACTATATTGAGCTTTCTTCATGTGACCTTGGATGTTAGGAGAGATGAGTTTATTCCATGACATGCCTACCTCATTATGTTTGGTTCTTCTTGTTTTTGGATCTTCTCCTCCTATACATCTCCATGCAATAGTAGGTTTTTGGGCTTGGATTCGAAGATTGTTCATGTCTTAGCTTGGCTCTCACTTTCTACTCTACCTTACTCTACTTAATTTTTTGCATCTTGCCTTTTATATGAGATCTTTTGTACTCTTTCTTTGTAATGAAATCATTGTACTCAATAGTCCCTTTGACCTACTTTTTTGGTCATCAGTCGAACATTAATAAAATTATCTTATCTTATCTTATTTATCTTAACAACTCCAATCAACAAGGAAATCCAAGAGAAAAGATACCAATGTGTGCCAATAAGTTTTATCCCTCTAGGGAAATCTTATCATATGCAAAAACTAGATGAGAAAATCACCTTATAATAGCATAAATCATAATAGTACATCATAGTAAATTTGGGTCTAAAATGGGCCTCATAAGAAAAAATATGGTTGATGAGTTGGAATTTGAAAACCAATAGAATTTCAAAAAATCATGTCAACAATAATCGTTAAGTTGTCACTATAAAGTCAAAGACGATTATACATCGTATTTTTATTTGGCAATAATGACTACATATAAACCTGACCTTGGTTAATATTTTGGTAATATCATCTTGAGATATGATAAATATCTTGAAATACTAAATATATCATATTTTATATTTTCACTACTTCCAATTCTTTTGAAAATAAATCTCACATTAATTCAACTTATAATGGAATTGCTTCAAAATAAGATAAACATTTTATATTATTAATTATTTTAAAAGAAAAATGACATATAATAACTAATTATATAATACATAAATATAAAAACAATGAATTATATATTTTAACTATCTATAATATAATACATAATAAAACTCACTAGTTATAACTAACTAATTGTATTATATATTATATAACCCATTAATTGTAAATAATCTTTTATCATTTAATTAGTTAGTCACAACTAACAAATTATTTAATTATAATAAATAATATGTTATATTATATTATATAATTCATTAATTGCAATACTTAGAACTAACAAATTATAACATTTAATATAGTATATTATATAATATGTAGTATGATTGATTATTCATTGGGTTTAGATTGGGTGGTTGGTAGGAATATTTTTTATCCTTCCCACTCAGGTTCAATTACAACAAGTGACATGTTGAGCTCTTAATGAGTATATTTTTGTAATGGCTTTAAGAATTGTTGTTCTATATATTTTGGCACCACATAATTTATTTGTGCATAATAATATAAATTTATTATTGTTATTTTTTTTTTCTCTCTCCTCTTAATTCTATATTAACCCAACTTATTTTGAAACTATCATTAATGAGAAAATATAGATTAACCATCATTAGATAGCACCTCTAACTTAGTGTGATATGGAATATGCTTGGTGTTAAGTAGTATATGATAGAAATTAGGACGATATCATAATGAAGAAAATCAAGTTAGATCAAGAAACAAGGAGATGGTGGTAAAGGGATCCATTAATTTCTTCATTAATATATTCACAAAGTAAGTACATATATTACAATGATCAATAATCATTGCTAACCATACACATAACTAGAACAACCTAACAATGTGGTATTAGGACTATGAATAGGAGAAATAATGCTAACAATCCCCCCCTTAATCATTAGTCCATACAAATGCACCAACTAGCAACAAAAACTAGTGCAAAAGTTGATAACATATCCAAGTCTTCAATCTGTAACTCATGGTATGTAACCTTATGAGTGTCGATGAAGATCTGCTTGAAAACCCACCAAATGTGGATGTTGAAAACTAAATCTAGAAAAATAATTGTGCATCAAATGAGGCATATATCCTCTGAGTGGTCACTTAAGTGAACCCAAACCAATGAGAGAAAATCCCAATGAGAATTGAATTAGATGCAAGTCTAGCACATCCCATATCTTGAAAAACCCTGGCAATCCAATGTGCCAAGAGAAAAGAGAAAAAGAATCGTATTCTCTCTGCAAGGTCAAAAGACTATCCCTGAGAATTATGAATACTATGAAGCTCTCATCTATCAACACATAAAAAAATTGTCAAAAAACCCTACAAAAAAAAAAAAACATTGAACAACATCCAAAACCTGTATATGAAAAACTTGTAGCCAAAAAACCATTAAGTAGGAAATTGTTGGTACTATTCCAAATAATCCATCAAATGCCAAAAAGTGGAAAAAGATCCATCCATATCCAATAACCTATAATCATCAATTTATCAATCATCAATCTCCTAAAAATCCTTACCAATCAAAGACTCCGTGTGAGTGATATGTGGTAACATCATCAAATCCATAATCCAATAAGGAAACAACATCATGTCCTGAAACAATCCTCAATCATCCTTCATCCTGAAATCATTAATTCATTTGCAATTATGAATCTTGAATCTATAATCAATCAACATAAATTGTAATCATGTAAATTAGAATTTGAAAATTGAAGTATGACATCAATATTCCCCCCCCCAATCCACTGAAAAGTAAGAAGTCTAGATAATGAGATATACCCCCACTGAAAGTGGAAAAGGGTAATCAAACCATATTTGAGCAGATTTTTGAGACTTGATCTTCAACTCAGAAGAATATGTCACGTGGTCCTCAATCATGCCTTGTATCATCCAATCCTGAAACCGTTAGATCCAAATGGTGCACCTATTAGATTTAAAATTTACCTTTTTCCTCTGAATTTTTAGTCGCTCCAACACCTTTCTGAGACAT
This sequence comes from Picea mariana, assembly GCA_032191745.1. Lineage (NCBI taxonomy): Eukaryota > Viridiplantae > Streptophyta > Pinopsida > Pinales > Pinaceae > Picea > Picea mariana. The sequence goes on along the minus strand of JASDQU010100812.1, from coordinate 222,464 downwards.
GATTTTTCTTCCCACACAAAATACATGGGTGGAGATCAAAACAATTTAACTCAACATGGACAACTTCGTGATAGTGTTGACATAGTACACATTCTTTTTCCATCTGAGCATCATCAACCAATAAATCCTCAATACCTATATTATCATCAATATCCTCAACAATAGTATCATCATCAAAATTTGTATCAACATCCTGATCAACATCGTATGCATGTTCCTTATCAAGTTCTTCCTTCCTATCAACATTAACCAAAAAACCGCCGCTCACAAATGTAATTGATTTACAATAATTAGGAATATGAAAAAGGTTATCCTAAGACATATTTTTTTCATTTAAATTGTAATTATTCCCAAGGTATAACAAATTTATCTATATTTTCAACCTGATCCTCATGTTGAACCTTCAATTTATCTAGTTTTCTTTCAGTGTTAGACAAGGATACACTAACTTCATCAAAGGAAAAAAACTGCAACTCACAATCAACAAGTGCAAGTTTTTTTTCTTGTTCCTTAAGTTTGTTTTCTTATTCCTTGGAGTCATCATTAAATGACATCAACTGTCTAGTCAACAAATTTGCTTGTGTTTGAAGTAGATGTACTTTTTTGTGCAGTATGTGAAAACAAGTAAGAATATCAGTGAGCGTTCCTTTTTGCATAGGAATTGTAGATTTTGGAGTCTTGCTAATCAATGTGTGCAACATATTAAACATTTTTTCGATTCCTGGCATTTTGAAGTGCTTCAAATATGTCCAATGTGCAAAATATAAGGCCTCATTTTGAACCCTAATATTCAATTTCAAGTGGGTTTTATAAACATATTTGAACCCCCTTATTCAATTTAAGGAAACCTTCTGAATTATGCAAAATACTTCAAAGTTATGTGTTGATTTGTTTTTAAGTGAAAATATTATTTTGATTGCCTCATTAAGACTTTGATTTGTCTTCTTTATATGAGAATGTATTAGATTTCTTCAGTTGTTCATGTACTTGTTTGTTAAGAAAGAAGCAATATAAACCAATCCATACACACAAAAATATCCTAAGATCCCCTTATTCAATTTTAGGTGGGTCTAGGGGTGGAAAAGACTTTTACTAAGTTAGAATTCTCCTTTTAACTCCAATTACAAAATATAAACCACCTTATTACATATTACTCCTTTTACAAATTCCCTTATGTCTTTAAAAACACTTCCTATGTCTCCTTTTACAAATGCCCAAATATCTTAAAATGCAATTTTCCTTATAGCTACTTTACAATATTCATAAAAATCCCAAGGAAAACACTTTCAAGCTCCAATTCCAAAAAACTGATTACTTTACATGATCTATTTATAACACCCATTTTTCAAACATAAACTACTTATGTCAAACAATTATGTCTTTATGTCTATTAATATGATTGCAACCAACAAGTGAAATGTCATCATCTTGATGGAAAAACCGTTATGTCACTCCCTTTCTTGTCAATAAAATTCCATGACCGTGGCCACAAATTTACCAATATTTATGCTAATATCAAGGAAATTGGATGTTCCTAATATTAAACTAGTGCTCCTCACTATGGTGGCTCACAAATGCTTACAATATAATCCAATTCACTTCTTCTTAATTACATTTGATGATTTGCTATTATTATTTTACCCCACTAAAATATGCACTCACGCACCTTGTAGTGATCTCATATTAAGAAGGAAGAAATTAGTAGTAATATACCCTTTCTTGCTAATTAGGTTTCTTGTTGGCTCCTCTCGTGCAATGTCCTTGACTCTTCCATTGAAAAGATTCTTTTTTTTAATGGAATAAAAGATTTATTTCCTGCTTTTTATGAAATCAAAAATTTAATTACGACGAAAGGCGTATACTTATTGGTAATGGGCATGATTACTGAACTTTTAATATAAAATTTTAATTTGATGGTTTTGGCATATACCTATTGGCAATGGGCATGATTAATGACCTTTTAAGGCATATACCTATTGGTAATGGGCACGATTAATGACTTTTTAATCTAAAATTCTAATTTTATGGCTAACTATTGAAGATGCTGGCATATTCTTAGTCGTCCTCCCAAATTAATGAATGTGATTTACTCTTCATAACTTCCTTGTATTTTTTAATGCATTCGATAACCTATTTACTTTTTAACATTTACCTAATCATATTAAGAAATTACTGTAGCACCATATAATTGCCACGTTTAGATTATTAACGGGCACTACTTCAACTTCCTCCTCAATTGTCCATGCGTCTCAGCTGTCCGCTCATTTCATATTCGATGACTGGCCGAACCACCTATTGCATGAGCATGGAGCATTTCATTTTCAAGCATGGACATCTTTAGGCATTCTCAATCGCGAGTTAGCAGCTGTGCTAGTTATTTTATACTTATAGCATGAAACAACCAAAATTTAGCGTTTATTTGCTTTGAATGCGAAGAAATTTGGCATGGATCTTTTTTTTTTATCGCGTATAAAACATTTGGTCTTCTCCACACACTCGACCTCCTCCACACAGTGTTTCAAACATTTAATCTTTCCTTCACTTGTTTTACCAGGTCGCAGATCGAATTTTTTTCTTTCACACTTTACAAGGTCGAGGCGTTGAGTTCACTGAGGCCGCCAACAAGCTTTCATGGAGGCCACGACAAATGGTAGATTTTCTACGCCCTTCTACCCCTTCTATGCCACTTCTACAATATCCAAATTTCCAGGTCTAGGCTTTGGGCAACGACTAGTGTTTCGAAGAATCAATGGCATGGATGAAGCAACTAACAATGTTAACATTGGGAAAAAAATTGTATCTCCTCAACTTGGATACAACTTTGCCTCAACGACCAATCCTCCATTCAACAACAAACATGGATGAAACTGTGTGAAGAAACCTTTGCTCTTCCTTTTGCAGGTCATATATTTAGATCGCTCTTCCTTTTAAATGTCAGATCACTCTTCTTTTCGGATGGCTCGTCAGTTCATTCAAAACAACAAAACACTTCTTTACAAGGTCGCTTCTATTTATTCTTGCAACTGAGCGAATCTATTCTTGTCTTTTTGGGTTGGGATTCTTTGACTACAAAGAACTCTCATATGATTCTTATGGTCAGGTTGAGTACACATATCTACACAAAATTCCTTGCTCTTTTTTCCACATATCTACATGAAAAACAATTACTGGAAAGTTGAAAACTTTATATATATATGAATTTCATGTAGATACCATAGCCTAATCTCATGTATAATACAATATTGTATCTCTACAATATCGTAGTTAGAGAAAACCAAGAAAACCCTCTCCAACACCAAGGAGCTCCAACAAGCAAATGTCACAATAACAAGTTGTCTAAGGAAATATGTCTTCTCTTCTCCACTTCTTAACAAGTATAATCTAGTGTTTAATTACAAAACCTCGCCCCAGTTTCTCCAAAGGATAAAACCCAAACCCTAGTATTCAAGATGCTCCACAAGCTCTAAGAAACCTTATCACCTCCAATATAAGATAGAGAATGTACACAGATGAACAAAAAAGAAAGAAAGGGATTAGTGCACTCCTCTTCTCACATCTCTAACATAAGATAATGAAGTGATGATATGAGTTATGAAATGTCTCTTTCATTCCTTTATATATATGAGAGTTATGGCCAGCCAAGAACACATATGTGGCCATAAACCCTTGCAAACAACCTACAAAACCACAATTTGGCTCACAAATTTGAAGCACTACATTCCAACACTACTACATTGGGCGAAAATTACGACGAAATATTACGACGGTTTAAAATTTTGTTGTAATTTGTTTGTTTTTTTTTTGGACTAAATTTACTTTTTTTTTTCGGGCTCCAACTGTTCATCGCTCTAGTGACCAACATTCCATGTTGATCGTTATAGAGACAAACTTTCATCGCTAGAGAGACCAACCACGAGTTAGTCCCTATAGCGACGAACTTTAGTCGTTATAATGACCAACTATGGCATGTGTGAGAATCAAACGGTCATTGACTTATTGTTTGGTCAATTTGACCGAATTCGTCGGAAGCTTGACGAAATCAATCTTATATATATCTCAGTTACGACAAATTTGCTATAGTTGCGACAATCATTTTCTACAGTTGCGACAATCATTTTCTACAGTTGCAACAATCATTCGGGTGTTTTGATGCAATGGTGTTCTGGTTTTTTATGAAATCTTGATTTCAACTCTCTTTCAAGAAGAAACATTGAATTGATCAGTCTCTACATAGCTGAGATTTTGAAGGTCAGTACTTAAAAAATTTCTTTGTGATTTAGTAATTTGGTGGTATTGAACTATTTTATGGTTTATTTTCACTCCTTAAATAAGATTTTATGGTTTATTTTAAGTCCTTAGAAATATTTTATGGTTTATCCACTTTTGATAGAGTAAAAATATTACTCATTCAACTACAATCACTCTAATTAGATTCAATCACTCTAATTTTGTTCTTATATTTCATGAAACTTCTTGAATATCTAAGTATCCTTGCCTTAGTAAATTTACATTTTGGGATTCCTCTTTGAGTTGGAAAAGAACCAACTAGAAGTGAAGAGAAGTGGCTTTTGTGGTGATATTGGGCATCGATACTCTTGTGTATCCCTAAAGCTACCCTAATTTTTATTAGGGACTTAATATTATATAGTGTGATTTTGGGTGATAATAGATCCACCTCCTCTTATTAATGAAATATTGTGATTTTGGGGATGAATCAAAGTATGAGGCTTTAAACTTGGACAATAAAAGATGTATAGTGTACCGTTGATCATTACCATTGCAAGGAATTGCTGGCCATCTTTGATTGGTTGTCTTCAAATTAATTTTATTTACATCATCATTTTTTATGAGAATTAAAGTTGTCTTTATGCTTCTTATGTCATGATTTATTTTTCTCCCCAAGCTCTTTCTTGCACTTCTATCAATTTTGTTCCTCAATTTTGACAACATAATAGTAGGTGGATCGCAACAAAGAGATTATTAGAAGATTCATTTATGTTTGGATGTTTATGTGTAGGTCAATGTGTTGTTTTAGAACCAAATGTCATTTAGATTCCCAAATAGCTAGTGTTGTACGTTGGATATGAAATGCATTGGTTTCATGCTTTGTTCCTTATTTTTTCTAGCTGATTTTAGGTTTCATGCTTTGTCCCTTATTTTTTCTGAACATGCTGTATACTTTTCATTACAAATATCTAAATATATACCAAATTATTTGAATAGATTTGGATATTGTACTTATAATGTTTCAATGGATTTATTGTAATAGGTAATTACAATGTCAACTCCAGATGAGAAAAGAGAGCTTGTTATGTTAAAGTTGAAAATGGTGATTCATGGTGATGGGAAATGTTATTGCCCTTGTTGTGAATGCAGGGGTTTTAATGGAAGAAGACTACCTTTAAAAATAGTTGAAAAATATTTTAGGGAGAATGGGCACATTGAAGGGGGCTATGAGTATCGTCCCATGGTAAGTAATTAGTTATTATAGATCTTTAAGGGTATTATACATTATTATTTTTTTTTTTTAATTTATCTTTCAAAATAATATTTGTGATATATTCTAACTATATTTTATTGCTTCTATTGTTTTTGTTAAAGAAAAATCATCCTAAGAATGTGATGCCGCCTAGCAGGAGACATTTTCATAGAGATAATACTAAATAACAAGATGAACTTAATCATGTGGATAATGATGATCACGTTATTCCTATGGAAAATGATGATATTAATAATACAATTGATGATGGTGGGACAAATAGATTGATCCAATAAATTTATAATGCTCCAATGGATGATGATGTCAACTTGGAGGAGGACAAATTGCAGGATGATAATGATGACAGTGATGAGGACAATGATGATGAATATATTTTGGATAAACCTATCCTTCAAAATGCCACTGAATCCCTATATGAAGGCACAAAAAAAAGTGTTCTCTCTGCTGTAATGTTGTTGGTCAACTTGAAGGTATCAAATGGTTTGTCAAACACATGTATGACACATATCCTAAGGTAAGCAACATAATTTTACAGTTTTATGCAATTTTCAACTTTTATTTTATTTTATTTTCAGTGTCAATTGATGTCTAAATTAAGGATGCAATATTT
>JASDQU010100812.1:166277-199684 GCA_032191745.1 Picea mariana | reverse complement strand
CTTTGCTTGAGTAGATTAGCCTTAGATAGCTGCCTTCATTAGTTAGACTATCCTCCTACCAACCCTTCTACCTTTGGCATATATTTTTATACAACTCTAAGTTTACTTATCCCAGGTTGACAATTTAATTGAGAGTTTTTACTGTGTTTTAAGTGCATATATAACACCCATCATTTTTGGCATCATTGTTGGTAAGTTGTCTCAAGGTAAGAAGTAGTTAGGAATTAGATCATTTCTAGACCTTAGCATTAGTTTGGTGGCAAGGGAACTTTAAGATAAGAGGTAAGAACCTGTGCATCTTCTATAGCAGGTTCCCCCAAACCCAGTGGTAGTTTTTCCTTTTTGTTTTTGGTTTCTTTCATGAATAGACCTAGAAACCAAATGGTAGCTTTTTATTTTGTTTTTTCTTTTTTTCATGATTAGGCCTAGAGACCCACAAGGTAGATACATTAAATCTAAATCAGACCTTTCAATCAAGGTTCCTTCCGATCTCTTTGGGGGAGGGAACATTCTGCTTATAAAATCTACAGACCGATAGCGAAAAACAGGAGCTAGCTCAACTCAAAGAGCTAAAATAATCTCTGAAGAGACTAATACAGGGAGCACTATAGAACACGAAATTGAAGCATCAATCATATTAGGACAGGAGGCAAGACCACTCGAGTCTTCCACAGAACCAAACAATACAACCTTTTCTTTTACACCACCACCAGGGGACCCTAACTTTAAACATATCATAGACCCTGAACAGGTGAATATTTTGTTTGGTAGTTCATCCAATGTAATTATCTCTCAAACTGACACAGAAACTTTGGCACCAATAGTCACAACCGGCTCGAGTAGAGTCCCATATATCCAATCCGTAGGAAGACCTTTCCATCAAAGGGAAACCTTATTTTCTTCAAAGATAAAACCACCTAGGTACTCTCTTTTTGGAAATCAAGCCAATATGGATGATTAGGAAGACCATAACAATGTAAGACATAGAGAGGAAGAAGAAACTAGAAACCAAACCGAAACTACCTTTGGGTTTTCGATTTTAGACACCACTCCGAATGTCAACATGAAGAATATTCCTCTCTTAGCATTGCCTACCTTTTATGGTAAAAACAATGAATATCCAGACACCTTCCTATTTGAATTTGACATCTTGTGTAGGAGCTACAACTACGTACAAGATGCCTAGAAATTAAAACTATTTCCTGCCACCCTCAAAGACTCTACACTAAGTGTTATAGAAAGATTTTCCTCACCATTGCTATATTTCATAGAGGGCCTTTTTCCATTTCCCTATGCAGACTTTTCATCCCTTTTTGATGAATCCAGAGCTAAAAAATATACATTTTTCCACATATACGCTCCCTGACTGCTATGCAAGATGTGTATATGCTTGCTGCTCCATTACAACTTGCGTATATCGGGATTTGTGCCAGAAAATACAAAATGAGGTCGGGTTTCCATGTGACGACAGAAGATCTTTGATCCTTGGCCTTCCATATACTAGAAACATTCTGATTCAGACCTTTAGTTGCATTCTGGAGGCTATAAGAGCACAATTTCGAACTATGGAAAAGAGAGAGAAAACATTCAATTTTGAGAGCAAAGTTACTTTGGAGAAATTACTTCATATTGAGTTTGCATCCCTTTGTCCCTCAAGTCTGAACATAGTGTTCAGCCCCCAAGCTCTTCCCTTATTGTTGAGAGGACCTCTTTGCCTCTTTCTCATGAGCTTGCCTTTGGTGGAGGATTGAAGTGGTGGGGACCTAGTTGGAAGGAACTTGGTTTCTTGGTTTCGAACTATGCCAACACAGAAGTCTATAATGTTGACACTTTTGTTAATCAATTATTAATAGAAATACTCCTTTCTCGTCCTATTGGTATCTTGGAAATATATGATTATTATCCATGGATGTGTTTGTAATGTTTATTAATGCATTATGATATCTGATGTGCTAATCCCTTTTATATCATCACTATATACTTGCTTTTCTTATTTGTTGAGAACTTCTCGTAGGTATAAAGCTTTGGGTCAAAGTGCTCAATGGTGGAACATCATTAAACGTTGGATCGAGGTAGGCCTCTTTCTTGTATTGCACATTCGTCTATATAGCATATGTTGAAATTGAGTTGATTTCTGCAGTCACATCTGTTTGTTGTGGTTTACCCTTGGCTATAGAGAGTTTTTCCCTTGTAACAAAAATGACGACTCCACTGGGGAGAGATCTTCCTTCTAAGGGTTTAAGTACTTTTTCTTCTTACATTGCTCTTTTTCCTTTGTGTTTCTTGTCGTATCACTGCTTGACAGATCCTGTTCACTCTGAGTCTGAGTTTTCAGCCTTTTACCCTTACTTGGCCTTGTTTTAAAGCATATACGCCCCTTTTGCCTTGACAGTCACATATACATGCCTGATGTCTCACTGCAAGAAGTGTATATATGCTTTGTTCTCACGAACAATCGCGTATACCACTTCCCCTTGCTTGTTTTCTTGGTTGAGTGACTGTTGGATAGGATTTAAACATTGTTGAGCCTTCTTAGGTCTTTGTAGTGTCTGTTGAGATTATCTGGGATGACAGGAAGCCTGTTTGGATTTGAATTTTTGGGCGTAGTCTTTCTCTTTGTTTTCTATTTTTAATTTGTCATTGGCTTCTGGGCTGTTTGCTTGGCTTCCTGGTATTCTGCTTGAGTAACTGCTTTTATAAACAGTAGAATTCATATGTCAAGTTGCTTACCAGTCCATGCATTTTCTTTTTAGAATATTGAAAATACAAATAAAATAGGCAGTTTGCATTGGTTGGCATTTTTGTCTTTGAATTTTTATCATTAGCTTAGCACATTTAGCGAAAGATTGTATTTTACTTCTGTATTGCAGATTTCAAATTGAAGATTGCATTGTTTTTATTAGCATATCATTCATTGAAAAGTTAAAGATAAAATTTGCATTATATCCATATTTATTTTCTGGTAGAGTCATAACACCATGAGTTTCACTTCCATACCTTTTTGAGTAACCACAGACAATAAAATTTACGCTTTAAACTAAAATTGATTATTCATGATTTTATTTTTAGGGTGCACAAACTAGCTTAGGATTTAGTGCCTTGGAATAGGATTTTGTGAGTAAACTTCTCCAAGGAAATTAAATCAACATATGTGTCTGAGACAGGGATTTGAGAATTCCATTGTATAATTGGTAAGATCAGGAGGCTCCGCTCACACCGGAGTTAATCACGAGGTCACACGAAGTTAGTTGAAGGGATAACCCCTGGATACTCACCTAGAGTCAGAGATATTTCTATGGATTTATTCATATTTGGGGATCTTGCTAGTGCTCATACCTCTGTGAGAGGCGGTTCTTTCAAGTTTTCAGGCTTTGCTACCCTGCCCATACGGTGAGCTGGACTTACGAATTCTCTCCTGTGCATCGGTTATACAGTGGTTTATTAGTTGCTTGACTTAGGTATCTCATAGGTTAATTGCAGGGGTTATTTTGCTTGTACCTTGAGTCAGATAAGGGCCAGAGAACACACATCCTTTATGGAGGATTACCTCTCTGGGGGGATCTGACCGACTGGTTGTTAAGCCCATGAAGGCCCTTATAACTGATTCTGTTACCTCCAAACTTTAGCAGGGAGTCTCAAGTCCCTCCTGGACGATACATACCTTCTTTTGCAAGGGAGGCCACTTTGCCACTTTAGCCTGTTTGAATGCATATTGATTGTTTGAATTTTTTGGTACACTCCTTGACTACTAGTTGACCTTAGGCATCTATTTTGGGTTTCATCATTATGGACAGTGGAGTTTCTTTTTCTCCCTCATTCACTGCTACCCACCCCATGATACCTACTAATTTCATGGGGATGAACCCTTCCGTTTTTTACAATGGTATGCAGAACTACAACGCTCAATCCGCACCTTGGGTCTCTAGCCATTTTTCTGTTGATATGCCTTCCCCCATGCAACCCTCTCCCTGGCCCACATATATGACTCCTAACATTGGACACGGGGGCACCATGGCTTCGATGCCTACTTCGTTGTTTGATATGAGTCGTGTCCCTATGGGAGGTTGGAACCTTCCCCCCTATGGATCCAATACTAGCTATGCTCTTTCAGGATCCAATACTCAGATGGGTGCCTATCCCACTTATTACCCCCCACCCATGTATCTTTTTTTCGCCATGTCAGTTCCTTCAAACACTTTTTCTATGACAGGTCCTCAATTACCACCAGGTCTTTCATATGGAGAGAACCAGTTTTATGGTTTGGGCTACCCTCTTTGTGGGACCCCTTCACAAGGGGGCATCATATATCCTCACTCGAATAATCCTTATCCTACCTCGGTCTCTTCACAGACCTCAGTGACGATTCCCGTTCAAACCTCTTCAGACCATTTTGGCGTGAACCAACACTTTTTTGGGTTAGGGCAAGAGGTATACCAAGATCCTACCTGGCTTGCAATTTTTCAGAATCAATCTTTCCCCAGACCATGGAATCAAATGCCACCATCAATCGCCATCCCAGTCACTATCAATCATACTAGTGCTCCATCTCCAACCTCTACCAGTTATATCGGAGATGGATCGACTTCTTCTACAAACTACGTCGATAGCTTGCCCCCAACCTTTACCAATTATGTTGGGGGCACCATTCTTTTTTCCTCAAATCATAGCCATGCCACATCTCCTGCTTCTATTCATAATACATGAGATGACTCTCTTTTCTAGTTACATCGAGAAGCCCAGACGCCTCAGACGTAAGCCTAAATTCTTTTGAAGGACTTGCGAAGGAAGTCACCTTACTCGTTTGTGTTCGATTACTGTCGAGATACCAAAAGAGTGGGGCTCACCCAAGAGCCCTTCAGATTCTGAGACATCTGTGGTATGTCTTCACACCACTTCTCCCTTGATCATCTCGGTGGTTCCACTCATGCAATCTTCTCCCGACCTCATCCCCTTTGTTAAGGGTGAATTGTCTCTTGCCCTCATTACTATGCATCCTCTTTAGCCTATAATTGAAGAAGTGGCCACACCAATGCAATCTATGGTCAACCCGACTCTCCCTGAAGTGAATGATGCACCTTCCAGTCATGTCATCAACATTTCAAGCCCTCCCCCTTCTGGACGAGACAGATTTATTTGTCCCCCGAATGCTCTCCCTCCAAGTCTCGATGAGGTTCCTTTCGATTGGGACAGCCTGATGGGACATCCCATTCCGCCACCTATGTCTTTTCCATTAAGAGACATTATTTGAACCATCACGGAGACTGTATCCTCTGTTAGTACCTTCTCCTCCTTGACTTGGAAAGCCTTGGGTTTTTTCAATCTCTTGTCAGTTATTCGCAAGGTACTGACTTTCGACAGAAGGCCGGGATGGGAGCCTTGGCCTCCCCCTTTACATGTTGATTAAGACTAAAAAATGAGTCTTAGTTAAGCTCTTTTCCAACTCGTCCAAAAACTGAAAATATCACCGAGTGATTTTTCCCTTTCATGCTCATTAAAGTTGGATTTGAAAGGTCATGAGTCTTAGTTAATCTCTTTTCCAACTCACTACCAAAAAATGAAAAGATTGCCGAGTGAACTTGTCTTTTTCACACTTGTAAATTGGATCTGAAAAGACGTCTATTTGGCACAAGTTTACCCCTTTTTCACACCAAGTAGACTAAGAGAAATAAAAAGGGACATTTTTTGGTGTTAATTTATGATTGCATCTTATGCCCTCGCTTGTTGTATTGAGCCTTTAGCTGGTTCTCGCTTTTCATTATAAACTGTTGCCTAAGCAGTTTGCATCCTCAACCAAGCAGAGCCTTGTTTTTATCCTTCACAATTTGACACCCTATACCCTGGAGGGAACATCACCCCGAGTTTCCATCTCCCACATGGATTTCCTTGCATTGAGCATAGGTATGTTCCATTGCTGGAACTAGTTTTTCTTACTTGCGACACTCATTCCCTCCTCTGTATCATAGAATTCATTTGTTATGAAAAACAAACAAGACGGGCGAGAAGGGAATATTGTATTGTAATTGGAAGCAGTCATGTCTCCTTTGAACAGAGAACAAAGTTATTGAACCTTTGTGTCATCATAATTTTAGGTTTAGCATGGCCTTAGGAAGCTGACCTCGCTACAAATTTTTCTCTACCGACTGGTTACTTTTCCAGTCCATATAGAGAACGTTATTGATGCCTCCTGCATATAATTGTCACATCACTGATTCCATGTTGCCGGAGTCCACCATATGTCTCATGCTCTTGTTCAAAGGAAGTCTATCAACCTGTGTCGGCCACTCCTCAGAAATATTGACTTTGCATGTCGGCCATACCCTCAGTTTTTCTTAGAATCACATGATACTTTGGTCTTATCAGGCACCCTGGCCCTACTTTCATCATTGGTAGGTCACCTTGAACCCATAAATCGACATTTCATCATTGGTCGTTGACTGGGTGGTTTCCCTTGTGTTCGATGGAAAGACATATATTCACACTTTGGGATTTGTGTAGTGTCTTGGATGCCATTAGCCTTATTGGTGGTTTCCTCGCCTTTGTCAACAGTTTTTCATCATTGGCTACTATTAAGAGGGTCATTTTCGTGTACCACTTGCATTTGGCACATGCCAAAAACACACAGGGTCATTGGTTCATGAACACATTCTTCATCCGATCTCCACCAAATCATGAAGCTCATGCTTTTTTCCTTGTGTTGACTGATGAGAGATGCCTCAATGCTCTCCTTTCAGCGGGTCTCTTTCCATCGACTTCAGGTCATTTATTCTGGATATGGGACCTAGAGTTTTATGAGTACCTTGAGGCTTGCAGTCATTAGTGGCAGGCTCTCTCGCCATTGATAGATGGGAATACATTAATGTCTCCTGATTAATGGATATCTCAAGTGTTCAACACCAACTCCTTTATTCACATCTATAGAGATGTACTCGGTGCCTTTATACCTACTTTCATTATCGGTAGGTTGTCTCGCGTTTGTTGACGGTATACTTCAATGACCAGTAATCAAATGATGTCTCATCATGTTTGACCTCAACTCATTTATTCACATGAGGTAGACTTGCACCATTGGTGGATAATGTAGAAGACTTGAAGACATCACTATGTGGTCGCAACTTTCCTAAGATGTTGCTTCCATTTCATTGGACCAGTACCTATTTGACTTTAGTGATCAAGGGAGATCAGATTGTACTCCATGGTATACATATATCTTCAAATTGATTTTTGAGACTGGTTTCACTGGGCCTTGTTCGTGACTATGACAACTTTTGGCATATAACCGCATTTGTATTTTCCTATTCATGGCCATGAACACTTGTTTGGTATATTTTCCACATGGATCTGCATTGTATTCTTGGCAGCCATGTATGCAAAGTTAGTACATATTGTAATGAGAAATTGAGTTTGTCCAACTGGTTCTCTACCACTCCACTTCTGGGTTATTTATAATGTATTTCAGTCATCACAGATACTCCTCTGATCTCACACATTAGGGGGCATCTATTATAGAAATATTTTCCTCACCATTTCTATCTTGCATAGAGGGCCTTTTTCCATTTCCCTATGCAAACTTTTCATCCCTTTTTGATGAATCCAGAGCTAAAAAATATACATTTTTCCACATATATGCTCTCTAACTGCTATGCAAGATGCGTATACACTTGATGCTCCATTACAGCTCGCGTATATCGGGATTTGTGCCAGAAAATACAAAATGAGGTCGGGTTTCCATGTCACGACATAATATCTCTAATCCTTGGCCTTCCATATACTATAAATGTTCCAACTCGGTCCTTTAGTTGCATTCTAGAGGCTATATGAGCACACTTTCGAACTATGGAAAAGAGAGATAAAGCATTCACTTTTGAGAGCAAAGTTACTCTGGAGAAATTACTTCATATTGAGTCTGCATCCCTTTGTCCCTCAAGTCTGAACACAGTGTTTAGCCCCCAAGCTCTTCCCTTATTGTTGAGAGGACCTCTTTGCCTCTTTCTCATGAGCTTGCCTTTGGTGGAGGATTGAAGTGGTGGGGACCTAGTTGGAAGGAACTTGGTTTCTTGGTTTCAAACCATGCCGACACACAATTCTGTAATGTTGACACTTTTGTTGATCAATTATTAATAGAAATACTCCTTTCCCATCCTATTGGTATCTTGAAAATATATGATTATTATCCATGGGCATGTTTTTAATGTTTATTAATGGATTATGCTATTTGATGCACTAATCCCTTTTATATCATCACTATATACTTGCTTTTCTTGTTTGTTGAGAACTTCTCGCAGGTATAAATCTTTGGGTCAAAGTGTTCAACGGTGGAACATCATCAAACGTTGTATCAAAGTAGGCCTCTTTCATGTATTGCACATTAGTCTATATAGCATATGTTGGAATTGATTTGATTTCTGCAGTCACATCTGTTTGTTGTGGTTTACCCTTGGCCATAGAGAGTTTTTCCCTTGTAACACTAAGATGGTTCATGGGGTTGGGAGAATCCAGTATTAGATCTTGGGAAGCCATGAAAGCCATATTTCTCAAGAAATACCAAGACTACTACAAGAACAAAGAGTCTCGTAATGACATCTTTAAAATCCAACAATTAGAAGATGAGACCCTTGAATATTATATGGAAAGATTTGGGTACATCTCCCAGAGGTCAAAATACCATGACTTCCCAGAGGATGCAATTAGGGCTCTTTTCCTTAAGGGAATTTTAGAAGAATATATAGAAATGCTTAACCTGATGGCATCAGGTGACATCTCTCATAAACCTTTTGTTGAAATATTTGTAATGTGTAAAAACTACTCAAGGAGTACAGCCAAAATAGGAAAGAATGTTCGGGACCCTTACAACAGAAACTTAAAACCAATTAGTTAAGGTGGTATCACAAGAGAAGAGATAGGAAAACTTCTAGAAAACTTCAAGACAAACATCTTAAGCACAATAGGTTCCAAGTTGGATACCCTTAAACCAAAAAAGAAACAGGAGGAGGAAAATGAAGTAATGAGAATATATTGCCCAAGATGCAAGAGGAAGAATTCCTCAAGGAAGTGCCCATTAGATAACATTTCAGTTTGTGGCTTCTGTAAAGAAGACCATGTAACTGAAAAATGTCCATTCTTTCCCGGTTTATTATCCATCTATAGGAGTGGAGATCCTGGGGAGTCTTCTTATGCACCTAGGAGGCCATGGCACCCTAGGAATCAACCCACATACCTGGATCTACAGTCTCAAGTCCCACCCTATTATCAACAACAACAACAGTGGAACCCACCCGGTTGGCAAAACTAGTCTTCTCAGTACCAACATCCTTGGATTCAAAGATGTAGAGGAGGACACAATCAGGGAAACCCTCAAGCTCCACCTATCCATATGTCCAACCACCCTTATCCTCAGTTCCCACCAAACACTCCAAATATTTTTCTAGGTTTTGTTCCACCACCTTTACCTCCTATTCCACAACAACAACCACTACAATTTCAAAATACAAGCTCCTTGAGACCAACACTATTACCGGAAAAACCAGTGCCGAATCCTAATAAGCCCCCTCAACCTATTCACAATGTTGAGATGCATGCCTTCCCGATATATGTTATTAATCCTGTTCCATTACAGGAAATGAAACTAAGATCAAGAAGAGTTCTAGATAGGCTGAGACCTTTAGTGGTCATCTAGGAAGAAGAAGAAGAAGAAACCACCAAACAACCCACAGATGACACTAGGTGGGAATATGTTATTATCCTGAAGAATCAAGAACCCAAGCTTTCCCAAAATGAACCTTCACAATTTATGAATCTCCCTCCTTATTCAGACCGATTGGTAATCGAGAAACCTACCACCCGACCGAAATTTGACATTTTGAATGAATTAATTTTTTTTTTTGTCAAGATTCCTCTTCTTCAAACCATTAAATACATTCCAATCTATAGTAAGGTAGTCAAAGAATTGTGTATTAAGAATCCAGGTAGGAAGCAAAAGGACCCTCCTACAGTACATTTGGTAGGAGGACTTTCCGAATACATATCAGAGCAACCAAAACTAGCAAAATATGGGAACCCAGGAAACCTCGTAGTGACCATAACCATTAATGAGGTCTCCATCAACAAAACTCTCATAGACCTAGGAGCATCCATCAATGTTATGACCACTACTACCTTGGGACAATTACAGTTACAACCTCTTCTTCGGCCTACCCCAACCATTTTGGAATTAGCAGATAAGACTAGGGTTATACCTGAATGGATTTTAGATGATGGCATGGTTACTTTAACCTCATGGGAGTACTAGTAGATTTCCTTGTCATTCATTCAAAGGATCTTGCCAGAGACCATCCCATTATGTTGGGAAGACCTTGGCTAGCCACAACCAATGCATTTATTGGCAGTAGAGAAGGAGAAATGACCATCTCAAATGGTCTCTCTATCCAGAAGCTCACTATTTACCCTCCAGCTGAGCCTATTATGGAGAATATATGGTGGCTTGAATGTCCATACAAGAACGAGGACTGGGAAGAACCCATATTGCCAAGTGACCATGCATGGGCACTTCAAGAGCACACAACAGAAAATGTGCTAAACCAGTTCATTTCTGTTATGACATGTGTGGATTTTCCACAGTCTTTTCCCCATTTTGAGTACATGTTTAGGGAATAATTTCAAGAACAATTAGACCCATCCATTTTGTCTTCAGCATCTTTTATTTTTGAAATAGATGAGTCTTCCATGCTTTATATTATGCCCTACAAGATTAGTCCAGGGAATTTTTTACATATAAACTTCGGGCTAGATACAGACAAACATAAATAGTTAGTAGATATCCTTAAAAGACAATCAGGAGCATTTGCCTGGGAATACACTGACATGAAGGGTATACACCCTAACAGATGCATCCATCATATATACACCCAGGGGGAGATAACACCTGTTAGGCAACCCCAGAGAAGGATGAACCCAACACTCAAAGACATAGTCAAGGAGGAAATCCAAAAATTGTTAAATGTCAGATTTATCTATCCCATCTCTGACAGTAAGTGGGTATCCCCGCTTGTAGTGGTTCCAAAGAAAGTGACCGGGAAATGGATAATTTGTGTAGATTTCCGAGAACTCAATAAAGCCACTCTGAAAGACTACTTTCCTCTCCCTTTCATTGACCAAGTTCTAGATACCTTGTCTGAAAAAAAATATTTCTCCTTTCTAGATGGGTACAGTGGGTACAATCATATTCTTATAAAACCTGAGGACCAGGACATGAATGCCTTTACTTTTCCTTGGGGCACCTATGCCTATAGGGTCTTACCATTCGAATTGTGTAACACTCCTGCCACATTTCAACGAGCACTACTAGGGATATTTGTCGACCTTATTCATGATTGTGTGGAGTTCTACATGGATGACTTCATAGTCTATGGAAACACTTACCAGGAATCCTTAGACAAATTAGAAAATGTCCTCATCAGATGCTAGGAAATGAACCTATCTCTGAGCCATGAAAAGTGCAAAATGTTGTTAACTGAAGGAGTGGTTCTAGGACATCATGTTTCATCTGAAGGGATAAAAGTCGATCCTACAAATATTGAGGTCATTGTCAGACTTCCATCCCCCAAGACTTAGAAAGAGGTGAGAATATTTCTTGGGCATGCTGGATATTATTGATGGTTTATTGGAAATTTTACAAAGATTGCTACACCTATGTTTGTATTATTGATAAAAGATGTTGATTTTGTTTGGATTGAGTAGTGTCAAACTACCTTCAAAACCCTGAAAGCTAAGCTATCTATGGCACCAGTTCTTAGAGGGCCCAATTGGACTCTCCCATTTCATATATCCATTGATGCCTCCGACACCGCAATAGGAGAAATATTAGGGTAGAAAGAGGACCAACATTCCTATGCCATTTATTTTATAAGCAAGAACTTGTCCCCTGCCGAGTTGAACTACATAGTCATCGAGAAGGAATTCTTGGCAGTTTTTCATGATATTAACAAGTTCCATCATTGCATTACAAGTTATGAAGTATTTGTACATACCGATCATTATGCCATTAGGTTCCTCATGAATAAACCTATAACTAATGGCTGAGTGACTAGATGGCTCTTGTTATTGCAAGAATTTAATATCATTGTTCTTGATCGACCTAGAAAGGATAATGTAGTAGCTAACTTTCTTTCCTGAATAAAAAATGAGGATGATGATATCCCTATAGATGATAGTTTCCCAGACGAGCACCTCTTTTCCCTTTATTTCAATACCCCATGGTTTGCGGATATGGAAAACTATCTGGCCACTATGAAGTTACCGTCTCATTTGTCACCTCATGAAAAGCGGAAAATTATTACACAGAGTGCTAATTGCTCTTGGGTTGGTCATGATCTTTTTCGCACAGGTCCTGATTTGATTATTCATAAATGTGTCTGAGAGGACGAGGTACTTGAAATACTATGAAGCTGACATGATGGACCATGTGGTGGCCATTTTTATGATAAACGTACAACATATAAGGTGTTACATTTGGGTTACTATTGGCCTAGCATTTTCAAATATGCTGCCAAGTATGTGAGAAGTTGTGATAGTTGCCAAAGGATAGGAAGACATATGTCATCTGAAAAAATTCCTTTGCAGGCACAAGTTATGATAGAACCTTTTGAGAAATGGGCCCTCGACTTTGTAGGACCAATTTCATCCATGTCTCGTAGGAAGAACTATATTTTGGTTTGTACGGACTATGTCACCAAATGGGTAGAGGCAAAATCCCTATTAAGGGCTACAGAGAAGTCTGTTGTCGAATATATCTATGAAGACATCTTTACCCACTTTAGTGTCCCTCGTGAAATTGTTACCGACCAAGGAACTCAATTTACTTTGAAGATGATGAAAGAGCTAATAGAGAAATATGGGATTAAACACCATAAATCTTCTCCATACCACCCACAAGCCAATAGTCAGGTAGAATCCACAAACAAGGTTCTGGAAGCCATCTTGACCAAGACTATTTAGTTACATCACTAGGATTGGGCTGATAGGCTCCTAGAGGCTTTGTGGGCATATCAGATTACCTGGAGAAATACCAATGGACATACCCCTTATGAGCTAGTGTATGGGAAACAAGTACTTTTACCTATAGAATTCCAAGTAAGGACCTTCCATATTTCCGCATAGTTAGGATTGAACCTGGATGAGGCTCAAAAGAAACGAGCCCTACAATTGAATGAGTTGGATGAAATCAGGCAAGATGTCATCCAACAGATGATATTAGTCCAAAACCAGAGGAGCAAGTAGCATGACAAGTTTATTAAGAAGAAGCACTTCCAGCCTGGTGATTGGGCTCTATTGTTTGATTCCCGATTCAAAACCTTCAAAGGAAAACTTACCACCTATTGTTTGGGCCCTTACGAGGTAGACACTGTATATGAAAAGGGAGCTGTAAAGATTAAAACAATTGATGATGGACAAGTCTCCTTTGTGGTAAATGGACACCCACTAAATTTTATCCAAAACCCATTTCTAAAGAGGATTTTCTACAGGTCATGTTAGCCAACAAGGCATTTGCCTTAGTAGATGGGGAAGTCTCCCCTTGTTCAAGCTATCTTGAATCCCCCTCAACCTCTTTACAATGTTGAGATGGAGGCCTTCCCGACATATGTTATTACTCCTGTTCCATTATAGTAAATTCAACTAAGATCAGGAAGAGTTTTAGATAGGCATAGACCTTCAGTGATCATCCAGGAAGAAGAAGAAGAAGAAACCACCAAACAACCCATGGATGACACATGGTGGGAATATGTTATTATCCAAAAGAATCAAGAACCCAAGCTTCCCGAAAATGAACCTTCACAAGTTATGAAGCTCCCTCCTTATCCAGACCGATTGGTAATCAAGAAACCTACCACCCGACCGGAATTTGACATTTTGAATGAATTGAAAAATATTTGTGTCAATATTCCTCTGCTTAAAGCCATTAAAGACATTCCAATCTATAGTAATGTAGTCAAAAAATTATGTATTAAGAAGCCAGGTAGGAAGCAAAAGGACCCTTCTACAATACATTTGGTAGGAGGACTTTTCGAATACATATCAGAGCAACCAAAACCAGAAAAATATGGGAACCCAGGAAACCCCATAGTGACCATAACCATTAATGAGGTCTCCATTAGAAACACTCTCATAGACCTAGGAGCAACCATCAATGTTATGACCGCTACTACCTTGGGACAATTACAATTGCAATCTCTTCTTCAGCCTACCCCAACCATTTTGGAATTAGCAGATAAGACTAGGGTTATAATTGAAGGGATTTTAGATGATGTCATGGTTACTTTAGCCTCATGGGAGTACCCAGTAGATTTCCTTATCATTCATTAAAAGGATCCTGCCAGAGGCCATCCCGTTATTTTGGGAAGACCTTAGCTAGCCACAACCAACGCATTTATTGGCTGTAGAGAAGGAGAAATGACCATCTTAAATGGTCTCTCTATCCAGAAGCTCACCATTTACCCTCCAAATCAACCTATTATGAAGAATCTATGGTGGCTTGAATGTCCATATGAGAACGAGGACTGGGAGACCATGCATGGGCACTTCAGGAGCACACAACAGAAAATGTTCTAAACCAGTTCATTTCTGCTATCACTTGTGTGTATTTTCCACAGTCTTTTCCCCATTTTGAGTACATGTTTGGGGAAGAATTTCAAGAACAATTAGACCCATCCATTTTGTCTTCAACATCTTTTATTTTTGAAATATATGAGTCTTCCATGCCTTATACTATGCCCTACGAGATTAGTCCAGGGAAATTTTTACATATAAACTCTGGGCTAGATACAGACCAACATAAACAGTTAGTAGATATCCTTAAAATACAATCAGGAGCATTTGCCTGGGAATACACTAACATGAAGGGTATATACCCTGACACATGCATCCATAATATATACACCCAGGGGGAGGTAACACCTGTTAGGCAACCCCAGAGAAGGATGAACCCAACACTCAAAAACATAGTCAAGGAGGATATCCAAAAATTGTTAAATGTCGGATTTATCTATCCCATCTATGACAGTAAGTGGGTATCCCCGCTTGTAGTGGTTCCAAAGAAAGTGACCAGGAAATGGAGAATTTGTGTTGATTTCTGGGAACTCAACAAAGCCACTCTGAAAGACTACTTTCCTCTCCCTTTCATTGACCAAGTTCTAGATAACTTGTCTAGAAAAAAGTATTTCTCCTTTCTAGATGGGTACAGTGGATAGAATAAGATTCTTATAACACCCGAGGACCAGGATAAGACTACCTTTACTTGTCCTTGGGGCACCTATGCCTGTAGGGTCTTACCATGCAGATTATGTAACACTCCTGCCACATTTCAACGAACAATACTAGGGATATTTGTCGATATTATTCATGATTGTGTGGAGGTCTACATGGATGACTTCATAGTCTATGGAAACACTTACCAGGAAGCCTTAGAAAACTTAGAAAATGTCCTCATCAGATTCTAGGAAATGAACCTATCTCTGAGCCATGAAAGTGAAAAATGTTGTTAACTGAAGGAGTGGTTCTAGGACATCGTGTTTCATCTGAAGGGATAAAAGTCGATCCTGCAAAGATTGAGGTCATTGTTAGAATTCCATCCCCCAAGACTTAGAAAGAGGTGAGAATCTTTCTTGGACATGTCGGATATTACCGGCAGTTTATTGAAAATTTTACAAAGATTGTTGCACCTATGTTTGGATTATTTATAAAAGATGTTGATTTTGTTTGGACTGAGCAGTGTCAAACTGCCTTCGAAACCCTGAAAGCTAAGATATCTATGGCATCAGTTCTTAGAGGTGCCAATTGGAATCTCCCATTTCATTAATCCAATGATGCCTCCAAAACTACAATAGGAGGGGTATTAAGGCAGAAAGAGGACCAACTGTCCTATGCCAATTATTTTATAAGCAAGAACTTGTCCCCTACTGAGTTGAACTACACAGTCATCGAGAAGGAATTCTTAGCAGTTGTTCATGCTATTAACAAATTTCGTCATTACATTGCAGGTTATGAAGTATTTGTACATACTAATCATTCGGCCATTAGGTTCCTCATGAATAAACCTATAACTAATGGCCGAGTGACCAGATGGCTCTTGTTATTGCAAGAATTTAATATCACTGTGCTTGACCAACCTGGAAAGGATAATGTAGTAGCTGACTTTCTTTCTCAAATAAAAAATGAGGATGATGATTTCCCTGTAGATGATAGTTTCCCAAACGAGCACCTCTTTTCCCTTTATTTCAATACCCCATGGTTTGTGGATATGGAAAACTATCTGGCCAGTAGGAAGTTACCGTCTCATTTGTCACCTCATGAAAAGTGGAAAATTATTACACAGAGTGCTAATTACTCTTGGGTTGGTCATGATATTTTTCACATAGGTCCTGATTTGATTATTCATAAATGTGTTCGAGAGGATGAGGTACCTGAAATACTACGAAGCTGTCATGATGGACCATGTGGTGGCCATTTTTCTGACAAATGTACAACATATAAGGTGTTACATTTGCGTTACTATTGGCCTAGCATTTTCAAATATGCTACCAAGTATGTGAGAAGTTATGATAGTTGCCAAAGGATAGGAAGACCTACGTCATCAGACGAAATGCCTTTGAAGGCCCAAGTTATGATAGAACCCTTCGAGAAATGGGCCCTTGACTTTGTAGGACCAATTTCACCCATGTCCCATAGGAAGAACTATATTTTGGTTTGTATGGACTATTCCACCAAATGGGTAGAGGCAAAATCCCTATTCAGGGATACAGAGAAGTATGTTGTCGAATATATCTATGAATACATATTTACCCACTTCGGTGTCCCTCGTGAAATTGTTACCAACCAAGGCACTCAATTTACTTCGAAGATGATGAAAGAGCTAACAAAGAACTATGGGATTAAACATCGTAAATGTTCTCCATACCACCCGCAAGCCAATGGTCAGGTAGAATCCAAAAGCAAAGTTCTAGAAACCATATTGACCAATACTATTTATTTACATCACCGGGATTAGGCTGATAGGCTCCTAGAGGCTTTGTGGGCATATCAGGCTACTTGGAGAAATACCACTAGACATACCCCTTATGAGCTAGTGTACGGGAAACAAGTACTTTTAGCTATAGAATTCTAAGTAAGGACCTTCCATATTTCCACAGAGTTAGGATTGAACCTGAATGAGGCTCAGAAGTAATGAGCCCTACAATTGAATGAGTTGGATGAAATCAGGCAAGATGTCATCCAACGGACGATATTAGTCCAAAACCAGAGGAGCACGTGGCATGACAAGTTTATTAAGAAGAAGCACTTCCAGCCTGGTGATTGGGATCTATTGTTTGATTCCCGATTCAAAACCTTCAAAGGCAAACTTACCACCCATTGGTTGGTCCCTTATGAGGTAGACACTGTATATGAAAATGGAGTTGTAAAAATTAAAACAATTGACGATGGACAAGTCTCCTTTGTGGTAAATGGACATCGACTTAAATTTTATCAAAAGGCCATTTCCAGAGAGGATTTTCTATAGGTCATGTCAGTTGACAAGGAATTTTCCTTAGTAGATGGGAAAGTCCCCCTTGTTCTTGAAAATTTTTCTGAATTTCCTACTGTACATATGTATATAGTTTTTGAATTTTGTTAATAAGGAAATTCTAGATATTTCTGTAAGTATTTATTTCACCAGGAGTACACAGTTTCAAGGATCTTTCTTCAAAACATTGTTATACTTGAATTTTGTGTTTCTAAAGAATCAAATGAATATTTACTTAATGTAATTAGCCATGTTTTCGCAAAAAATATCATTTTTTAAGGCATTCTAAAGCAGTTTCTCTTGAAACTCTTCACCACTGTATAAGGAAGTGATACCATAACTATCAACCCTAAAGGTCTCTCGTACAGTTTTTCCAAGAAACCTGAGTAAGTGAGTCAAGTGTCTTTATCAAAGAGTAACAAGGAGATCTAATTAGAATTTAGTCATGGAAGCGTCATAATAATTACAAAAGAAGAAAGTGAGTTGAGCCTAGAGATACCTTTTTGTTCTTTCTCGATGGTACCATCCACTACACACTAAATATATTGATTATATCATATCTTTAGATAGGCCACGTCTTCTTAAGTAACCCTTACATCGGTACAATCACTAATAATATAATGGAAAGTCATCCTCTAACATAAATACCATCCCAATTAAAAAGAAAAGGAAAGAAAAAGTTGTTTTAGAGTTGTTCCCCCATCTTCTTGCATAAGCAATATTATACTAAAATCTTAAAAGATGGAGGGCCAGTCTCTGAGGGTTTAAGAGTCTAACCCATMGAGATATTGAACAGGTTTGCTGGCAGTGGGTAYTGGCCTATGGTATGACTAGGCAAACCCGCCAGAGTACTGAACAAGCTTGCTGGCAGTGGGGCATTCTACGTAGCGAGGATGGTAATTTGACAAAAAATAAATAATAAATTTAAACTTGTCCTGATGTATGACATTACTTGCAGACAAAGATGACATGAAGTATGTGTGGTTAGGCTAAGGTTAATGAACTCCATAAACTTTCCATTAGGAAATATCTCTAAGACTATCTCTAGACTCTCTTGCCTACCTCTTCTTATCTATATATAGGATCTTTTATCCTATAGTTGGGGCCATCCCCTAATTGTCTCGTCAGACCAATCTATGAAATTTTATCTTTACACTTGACATACTATAAATCTTCGGCTATTGGGGGATACCGACTGGTTTCCTATACTTTTTATTGTGAGGTGTCACAATACTTAGGTGTGGGGGAGGGGTTAATGAGCTAACAAATGATCATTGCCTAGAGAAGTAGATATTTTCAAGAATTCTTTTGTATTATTTCTATGATACAGGTTATTACATTGATAGTCATGATTATTTTTAAATGCTTAACTCATGTGTGCTATAAATTACTGAACACATACTTAACATACCACTCTTTATCGATTTATCATTCATTACAAACTGCATATTGTAGGTTTGAAAATACATGTCTTATGCTTGCTATAACCCGTTCATTGTAGGTTTTTGACATTATATGTCATATGCAAGAAGATTGAGTGAGCATGGAGCATCTTACCTCTGCTCATTAACTACTGTGATTGTAAAAAAAACTTCAAATTTGTAGGCTATCCATTATAAGAGGTGAAAATTCACTTAACACAGAGGTACCGGATGAAGTACCATATGAGGTACCGGATGAAGTGCCATATGAGGTGCCAAATGAGGTGCCATGTGAATTACACACCAACAACTGTCCTAGATTTCAGGTAACCAGAATTCAGTTACATTCAATTAAATCGGTTGCAAGCATTGATTAAAAGATGCTTCATATGTGTATGATCAAATATCCAAGTCAAAAGACTTTGACATTGATCTAAATACACACCATTACATTTCCCAAAAATCGAGCCTTCGAATTCAAATTCTCCACACATGGCAGCTCGTGCGCACATGTGGGTAACCTACTCCACTATAGATGCATCCAAAATTGGGTTGGGCAACCATTATCTCCATTTTCCCTTGCCATTTACTCTCCTTTGTGTTAAGAAAGCACACCCAACCTTTGCCATCTCGTTCTCTGTCCAAAACGCATTCAGCCCGTACTCAATCCGTGCCACTGCTTGGCTTGATTAAGTGCTTGATTGGTCACAATGCCTAGGAGATACAAACCCTCCTCCTATGCAGACTTGTTCTCCATTCCCAAATTTTCACAATGCAGAGAAGTGTTTTTGCGCGCTGGTTGGGGGCCATTTCTATCTAGCTTGCAGGGCAACGATGACGGCCTCTCTATGAAATTTGTAGTTGATTTCGATGGTAAGACAGCACATGTAGGGTCTCTTACCTTTGAAGTCACAGAAGAGTCCATTGTTGTTGCAACAAAGATCCCAAGAATGGGAGATAGATGGCTCAAAAAACACCAATTTCCATGCTCAAGTTACAACAGGGTGTTTAAGCCCGAATTCGATAGCATTTCAAGAGAAAAAGGGTATGTTAAGGAGTGGATAAAGGAAAAATTAGTCAACACCTTCATCATCATCACAAGGTTAATTACATGTGAAGGTAGATAGTCTACTTTCAAAGCTTGTCATTTTATATTGTTGGCCCATTTTTTGTTCAAAAAACCCTTGAACTTCCCCTTCTATTTTCTCAAAATCTTGGAGAAGATGTCTTCTCAAGTGAGGAAAAATGTGACTAACCCCCACAATAGTCTCTTCCACCATGGCTTGATCAAAATCCTCGTTCTTTCCGAACTAGAGAAACAAGGGCAAAATTGGGATGCCTTTATCTACCAATTTGCAAACCCAAACTTGATAGTTAAGACCGGAAAAAGGCCACTTAACCTAAAAACTATCTCTCCATCCAAGCCTCGCTCTCCAAGAACTCCAAACTCCCTTGCAAAAACCCTCTCTTTGACAAAACAATACGAAAATCTTGTTGATATCCCTACTTCTTCATCGGGTAAAAAGACCAAGAGAAAAGACCAAAAGAAGCCTATTGTTGACCCCCCAATGCCTTCACTCTCTCTTGATCCTACACCTAAAAAGTTCAAGAAGTAATGCAACAATACTTTTCCATCATTCCCACAAACAAGAGGGGAGCCAATCAATTTGGTAAGGAACCCTTTCGGAAGAGTACTCAGAACACAAGAACGAAGCCTTATGAAAAACCTCCACCTACTTCGGGTCCCATCCAAGTGTCCTCCGACCTTGAGAGACCTCATAAGAAACCTAGGGAAGTCTATGTTGATGGATTAGAGCCACTAAGGAAAACAAAATCAGAACCTACCTCACCTTACCAATATCCCATCACTCCTACTTTTCCCATGCCCATTTTAGATCCTAAAAATGATAGATTGTCCACATCCCTCAAAGGATCTAAGCCTTCCTCAGAGATCATCGATTATGTCCCAACCCTAAAGCAACTACAAAAAGAAAACCATCAGCTTCTCCAACAATTGGAAGAGAGGAAGACAGTATATGTACACCTTCAACATGACAATGCAGCCCTTCAGGCAAAGTTCAACTACCTTCAGTGGTTGGTCTATGAAATGACTAAATCTAACCACAACCTTAGAGCACAATTAAAGCAACACAAGAGGTACAGAGCTAAGTCTACACAACAAGAAGGAGAAACTTCCAAAGTTGATCCTAATCAGCAAGCCTAGTCACGAGGGGTAACTTCTTTTTGTTTGCAGTGGGACCTGCAAAATCGTAAGTGTGGGGATAATGTTGGGCCCAAGATATGATCACTTTCATGACAGTTATTATACACTTTTTCCACATGTACATATGTGTTTTTCATCTTTTGAAGGATCTTTTTGGAGAATTTTATGATAAAACGGTATGATCGACATAAGGTACGTATAATTCATGTTTAATGATTGTATCGAGTATCATTCATCATGTTTTATGATTTCCAAGAGCTAATTCACGTTTTTCTGGTGTTACAGGGAAAAAAATCACTACGCTTCTAGTTCCGACACTTGATCCGGCACTCATTCTGACACTCGTTCTGGAACTTGATCCGATACTCTGTCCAACACTTTGTATTGCAAAGAAATTGAAGGCGACTTGGCGGTTATGGCATTGGCGTCCAGTGATGGGCAAATCGGGCAAGTGGGTTTTTTTCATGATTTCCCCCTCCAACTACTGTGCTCTAGACAACTCAGTTTCATTTGTTCAAAGAGGGAGATTATTGGCTCGCTTTGTTTTATCAGTTAGGGCATCATTTATTGTAATTTGTTGAAATTAGAAGTGGTTCTACCCTCCTGTGGTCGACCACTTGGTCTGTAAGCTTATAAATACCACTAGGATGGTCAGATGATTGTTAAGTAGCATAAGCATCAAATACATCAGTGTGATAGGAACAAATATGTTTTTACTCTATTTTGAGTTTTTACATTGCCAGATTATGCCAGAACTACGTTTTTGGATTTTTATGGTGAATTCGACCTGCTGAGTTCGTGGTGTGATTTTAGAGAGTGACCACAACTTGCTGGGGGGCCCACCAACATTCTGGTGACTATCAATGTGTTTTTCATGCATTCCATAATTTAATTGCTCTCTTTATTTTCCTATACATGCATATTTTTATTGAGTTGATTAGTTTGTTGTAGCTTAATTGTTTTGCTTCTCTTTTGTAGGTTAGAATGATGAGATGTGTTAACATGCATTGATTTTGTAGATTAAGAACAAACTTGCAAGTCTCTATACTAACCCCATATGCAACTAGATGTTAGATTATTCTTTGATTTATGATTTTATAGTCAAGTTTAAAATAGAGTTTAATTAGAATAGAACAGAGTTTGATTTGGGTTTTCTTTGACAGGGATTTGATGGATGGATAGAGTTAATTCCAGTTTGTTGTTATAGCTTGCTTATTTTAATTTTCTATAGATCTCATTTAATTAGTTTTTGATTGTTAATTTACTTTTCAATATCACAATTTAATTTCTGTTTTTAGTCATTTCTTTATTGCAATTTGAATGGTTAGAATAGACATATCATAGTTTTATTTTACACAATTTTCTTTCCTAGAATTAAAATACAATTAAATTTCTTAGTTAATGGTTGAATATAGTTTTGCCTACATAGTATAGGAATCTAATGATGATATTGTTATGTTGTTGATGGTTTATACATGAATATACAGGGTATCTAACATTATTTTTGTCATGGCTAAATTCTCATTGGATTGTTTAATCCATACCTTTCACTTTGCCATTGAGATTAGTGTTGAGCTTATACCGCTTGAATTGTCCTTTGTTGTCAAGTGCCATCGAGATATTATCTGACACAGAAGACATTCACACAACTACCGGCATTATATTTGAGTGTTTCATAGATTAAAGATAGTTTCTTGCTTTTGTAGATTAGAAGAGATAGTTTCTTGCTTTCATAGTTTTAAAAGGTAGTTTTGTTGCTGCTGTAGTCTTTGATAGATTAGATAGTAGTTTGCTTGTCATAGATTAAGAGTTAGTGGTAGCCTTTTTTGCTTTCAATAAAATAGATTTCCTTTCATGCATTAGAAATAGTTTTTCACTGAGCATTTAGTCCAGTTGCCTCTTAGATTTTCTTTCATGCATCATAAATAGTTTTGCATTGAGCATTTAGTCCACTTGCCTCTTAGGCTAGATAGTGTTTCAATGAGAAGTTTTACTTTGATTACTTGCAGTAGTTAGTTTCCTTTGCTTACTTGTCTTTTTCTTTAGTAGGTTAGTTAGGTGTCTTTTCTTGCTTGTCTATTTGCTTTAATAAGTTAGATAGGTGTCTTTTCTTGTTTATTTATTTGCTTTCATAGGGTAGTTTCTCATTGAATGTTGGTTGGCAAGTTAAAATAGTTTTCTTTTGTCATTTGCTCGTTATGCTTAAAGTAGTTTGCTAATTTCTTATTGTTGAACTAGTTTACTTTATATAGGGTTTTACTTGCTTTCTTAGGAACTATCCATCGACCCTTGGCCCAAAAGTACTTAGGTTACCTAGTTTCAATTTGCTTAGTAGGGTTTTCTCGTTAGATAGCTTTGCTTGAGTAGATTAGCCTTAGATAGCTGCCTTCATTAGTTAGAATATCCTCCTACTGACCTTTCTATCTTTGGCATATATTTTGCTACAACTCTAAGTTTACTTACCCCGGGTTGACAATTTAATTGAGGGTTTTTACTGTGTTTTTAGTGCATATATAACACCCATCAGTTTCATTTCCAAATATTTGCTAATTTGTATGTGTGAATGTTTCATTTGATAATATTTGCCAATATTCCATTATTTCATATATTGTTTTTTCAATATTTCTTTCACGTAATAACATTCTTCTTGAAATTCTGCCAGAGTGGTGATCGGGGCAAAGGCCCTCAGCATGGAAAATGTGTTGATCAGGGCAAAGGCCTTGTTCCTAGCACCACATCGACCGAAAACGATGAATACATAAGTGATGGAGAGATATTTCATTCTAGAGACCCCTTGCAGACAATAGAATTGTCCCTAAGAAAGGCCAATAGGGAATTCTGGGATTTGGTCGCTGTTGGGCCGGAAACAAATGAGGATTTCCTAAGGATAGATGAATTACGCGTTAAGATAAAAAATTATGGGGTAAGTCATGTCATCTAACAATATCAATTTTTGGTTTAAAATTTTTAATTTGATATATACAATTAACACATATTTCTCATTGTAGAATTTTGTGAGATCGATGAGAGGGGAAGGGGAAGGTCCTGGTAGAAGCAATAGGACTGTAACAACGAACCTACATGGCCACGAGGCTATTTTCCACCCCAAGTGTGTTGCCTAAGACCGATTCTATACCTTCTAGGGGTGATGTCATGCCCCCACAACACACACTAGATCGTGCAGGTGGTGTACATGATCATGGAACTGATCACTCTTCCGTTGATTGTTACCCTGGTGATACACATATCCAAAGCACAGGAAAAACCGTGGTATCATTTTTGGTCGACTAGGACATGGTTCCTCTAAAAATAGTACAAATACCAGGTATTTAATTCATGTCTTTATCGAGATTCCTGTTATATAATTGTTTAAACAATCACATATCAGTGAGATTTAAATTACTAATGATGACAATGTTTTACATGAAACAATGTGTTCTACAATAGTTTGCATGACTATGCATTAGAAATTTTTGGGCTGACCATTCGGCTACGATGGAATCGACAAAATTCCAAACTGAAAAACCTTCTTATCTCTAGACTGGTTGGCAAGTTTGGTGACTCGTTCAATAAGTCGAAAGTTCTAAAAAGGACCAGCAAGAATTTGAAACATGTTAGAGAGGCGTATAGGAATAAATTAGTACAGGACCCCAAGTGCGAATGCCCTTTGGTTGTCCCCGAGAGGGAGTGGAAATAAATTATTCTCGATGCAAGAGAATTAGCGATGAAAGCACAAGGGAAGAAACCACCTGGCCCTGGAAGGTAAGAGGTGTTTTCAATTTACTACGATGATCTTTTGTTTACTTTACAAGGAAAACAATCAATATCTAGCATATTTCAAAATATTGCGTAGACTCCAAGACACTTCCAAGGAAACAAAGGCAAGCCAAGACAAACATGACCAACATAAACTGGGCCAAGGTGGTTATGGGAGATTGAAGGCATGAGTTGTAAGTTCCTAAACATTTTACTTTTTTTTTATCATCATCAGAAAATATGTAATTCATTGCAGCTAGTGACTAATGATTTTGATATTGCTCAATGCAGGTGGATTTGTTGAATGACGAAGCCATAGAAGAAGATCTAAAGGTCGGGTTCACGTAGGGTTTTGATGGCATGGTGGCACCATGAAGAAGCTTGGGGAAATCGCCATGTGTCTCTCTGGAGGACATGGTAAATAAAATGAAATTAAAAACTTGTCGATTAGTTTTTACGTACTCATTGATTACTTGTAATGTAAAAGATATTTTTTATTCATTTAAAATGTAAAATAATGTGTTTATTTTCCACATTCGCAGGAGAGTAACAATGCTACCAATGCTCCTGATGTACCCAATGAACCACATCTCGACCCCCATATTGATTCAAGCGCTATTTCCGAAGGACCAGTACATAGTGGTATGTGCGCATTTTTAATGTTTTTCCATTTTTCATTGAGTATTAATATTTAGGGTATATTTTGTACTAAATACTTATATTGTTTCATATGGAAGAGTGTGTAGATGTCGATCAAGAGCGGAGATCAACAAGCGCAGAAACAATAATGCGCCCACCAACTATTGTTTCTACTGCACCGGCTAATCCAGGTATAAAACATTGTAATTAAATTGCCCTAGGAACAATGAATAACAATATCACTTGAATTTTTTGTTGTTGTTGCAGCAGTGGATTCCCATGCGCCTCCTCAACCTCCACGCCAAAATAATAGAAGTTCATCATGGCATGAGGTGTTGAGTACTAATGATGCAACACTTCAAGAAGGCCCAATAACTCTGGGGGATCAGTTAAATTATGATGATGACTTAATTTGCGCTTTCATGGAGACCAAGAAGAAGAAGAAGAAGAAGAAGAAGAAATGATTAGACATTTTATTATTAATATAAATCCAATATATTTCTAGTCCAATGTAATGTATTTGTTTTCCTAAATGTCATGAATGTTATTTTCTTTCATGTTTTTTGTTTTAGCACATGTCGATGAATGTTTTTTGCTTACATTTAATGTTACTGTCATTTCTAATTATAGTTGTAAAATCTAGATAGATTGGGTATGGGGAAATGAGAGTGATGTGAGAGGGGGGGAGGGGCCAAAAGAGCTTCCAACTTCATGTGATTGGTCCTATTTAGTAGAGAATAATTTATTCTTGAAACGAAAAGAAGCTCGTTCATGTATTCGTCTTTAGTCATTAATTTGTAGAGGTTGTTACATATTTAATTACCATTCTGAAATATAATTAAGTCATGTTATGAATCGCAGGATGGAGAGGAGAAACATTGGAGGCACCCCATCACTCAAAGGTATGGATTTTGTTAAGGACTGGTTTAAGGTGATTTTTGGTTGATTTATGACTTTCATGATATTTCGTAATGAATGTGGAGATCAATGATTCTTTTTAAGAAATTTCAATTTAAGAAGACAAAGTTATTTTGACTCCACAAGTGTTAAGGATGCATGGTGGTGGGCACAATCCCTAAGGTATGTCTCTCTAGCCAACATTGTTTCTAGCCTAAATCAATGTAGTACACATTAAATGCGGTGACCCTGGGGTTCATCATCCTCTTCATATGTTTCTTTCTCCTCCTAGGAGGTTCAAACCTCCTAACCTAACCTAGACTACCCCTACATACCTTGGCCTACCCTAAACCTAACCTACATCCTAAGCCTAGAAATCCTAGACTCTTAGTGGCCTAATGCAAGACATCTAGACCTAATCTCTATAGCTCCCTAAAGCTACTAAAGCTACTAACTTGGAACTCAATTTAAGACTGACATAACTATTACAAAGACAGTCCCACCATTTTAATGCTAGATATAGATTCACTCTGACACAGTCCCCCATTCTTGGAAGTTTTGGGGCGATTAATATATCATTTGATTTATTTCAATGTCTAGAACAACATACCATTGTAACTATGTTTGTTTGTCTCCAAAATTACTCTGTATTTTTCATCTAGTGAATTAACTGACTAAATCCAATAACTTGGATCATGTTCCTTCTAACTAGATTTAGATACTAAGTTCCATATAAGTATACCTTGCAATTGTTGTTGTCACCATTTTTGTGTGGGTTTGTTCTTTTGGTCACTTGTTAATTAAATATTTCCTTGATCTAATGATATAGTTGAACATGTGACAAGCGCACAATTGTAGTTATGTTCCCTATAGTTAAGTGCAACTTATAATCATTTATCATAAATAAGGAAATGACATTTTTCTTAAATTTGGATTTGAGTCCTAGTTGATGCCATAATTTAGATTTATGGTTTGTGTGGTGATTAATTGTAGCAATGGGAAGAACTTCTTATCATTCAATTGAGTTCAGTAATGAGGTGTGTATTGTTTTTGTCCAGACTATGAATAGGATATTTAAAACAATCCAATATCAAGGTTCCTATTCCATTCCACATGCCCTGTGAGTGGAAGGAATGCCCTTCTTAATACTAGAACCCCTTGTCCATCTGATGAATGTGTTATTGTTTTAACCAATTCTCTCCAAGGTGATATTGTTTGTTTATTAGTTCACTGTCTATGTCTACCTTTGGTGTCATCGCCTATGTTATCCACTTTTGGAAATCTCATGTTGCAAAATTTTAGCATATCATAGAAAGTAGATCATTCACAATAGTTCACTACTTGATTGTAATTTTCCATATGGAAGYTGTGTTGGGCCCGAGATATGTCACTTTTATGACGGTTATTAAACACTTTTGCCGCATGTTCATATGTGTTTTTCATCTTTTAAAGGAACTTTTTGAATAATTTTGTGATAAAATGGTATGATCAACATAAGGTACGTATAATTCATGTTTAATGATTGTATCAAGTATAATYCATCATGTTTTATGACTTCCAAGAGATAATTCACATTTTTCTGGTGTTATAGGGAAAAAACGCACTACGTTTCTAGTTCTGGCACTTGATTCGACACTCATTTTGGCACTCGACCTGACACTCTGTCTAGCACTATATATTGCACAAAATCACAGGGTGACTTGGCGGTTAAGGTTGGCGGCCAGTGACGGGAAAATTGGGCATGTGGGTTTTGTTCATGATTGCCCCCTCCAGCTACTAAGCTTCTGACAACTTAGTTTCAGTTGCTCAAGAGGGCGATTATTGGCTCGCTCATTTTATCAGTTAGGACATCATTTAATGAAATTTGCCAATTTTAGAAGTGGTTCGACCCTCCCGTGGTCGACCATTTGGTCTGTAAATATTATAAATACCACCGTGGTGGTCATACAATATCTAAGGAGCAATAGACAAAGTAGAGGAAAGAGATAAAAACATTTTCTTCTGTTTTTGCATTTTTTTAATTGCCAGAATTGTATAAGACTGTGTTTTTCAAGTTTTAATGGTGAAATCATTTTGTTGAGCTCGTGGTGTGTGTTTGAGGAGTGACCACGACTTGTTGGGGGCCCACTAGTAGTTTGGTAACTGTTCTCTGTGTTATTTATGCATTTCATAGCTTAGATGTCTTTTCCTATACATGAATTGTTCCTTCATTTATTTTTTATCTAATTTGTTGTTGTAGTTTAACTGTTTTAATTTTCTTTTGCGGGTTAGTATAAAGGCGTGTGTTAAAATGCATTGATTGATAGATAGAGACGAATTTGCAAATTCATAGACTAACCCCATGTGCAATTAGATATTAGACTGTGTTTTATTTTATGTTGTTAGAATTAAATTTAAAAATAGAGTTTTAATTAGGATAGAACAGAGTTTTTAATTGAGCTTTCTTTGACAAGGATTTGATGGATGGATAGGATCAATTTCAGTTTTTAATCATAGCTTGCTTATTTCATTTTTATGTAGAATTGACTTAGCTAGTTGTTGGTTAATATAATTGTTAGTTTACTTTTTAATGTCATGTTTTAAATTTATGTTTTTAAGCATTTCTTTACTGCAGTTTGAATTGTTAGAGTAGACATAGCATAATTTTATTTTACGCAATTTCCTTTCCTAGAATTAAAATGCAATTAAATTTCTTAGTTAAATAATGATGATCTCGTTATGTTGTTGATGGTTTATACATGAATATGCAAGGTGTTTAACATTATTTTTGTCATGGCTAAATTCTCATTGGATTGTCTAATCCATACCTTTCACTTTTCCATCAAGATTAGTATTGAGCTTATACCATTGGAATTGTCCTTTGTTGTCAAGTGACATCAAGATATTATCTGACACCGAAGACATTCACACAACTACCAACATTATATTTGAATTGTCATAGGTTAAAGATTAGTTTTCCTGCTTTCATAGATATAGTTTCTTTCTTTCATAGTTTAGAAAATAGTCTTATTTGCTGCTGTAGGGTAGATAGACTTTGCTTTGATAGATTAGATAGTAGTTTTCTTATCATAGATTAAGAATTAGTTGTTAGTCTTTCTTTCTTTCAATAGAATAGATTTCCTTTCATGCATTGCATTGATCATTTAGTCCAGTTGCCTCTTAGATTTCCTTTCATGCATTAGAAATAGTTTTTCATTG
Source organism: Picea mariana (assembly GCA_032191745.1). Taxonomy (NCBI): domain Eukaryota; kingdom Viridiplantae; phylum Streptophyta; class Pinopsida; order Pinales; family Pinaceae; genus Picea; species Picea mariana. The sequence goes on along the minus strand of JASDQU010100812.1, from coordinate 170,001 downwards.
AGCATTTAGTCCACTTGCCTCTTAGGCTAGATAGTTGTTCAATGAGAAGTTTTACTTTGATTTCTTGCAGTAGATAGTTGTATGTGCTTACTTGTCTTTTGCTTTAGTAGGTTAGTTAGGTGTCTTTACTTACTTGTCTATTTCTTTAGTAAGTTAGTTAGGTGTCTTTGCTTGCTTGTTTATTCATTTGTTTTCATAGGGTAGTTGCTCATTGAATGTAGGTTGGCAAGTTAAAATAATTTGTTTTTGTCATTTGCTTATTGATATGATTAAATAGTTGCTTTTGCTTATTGTTATGAACTAGTTTGCTTTACATGGGGTTTTTACTTGTTTTCTTAGAACTATCCATAGATCCTTGGCCCAAAAGTGCTTAGGTCACATAGTTTAAATTTTCTTAGTAGGGTTTGTTCATTACACATGTTTGCTTGAGTAGATTAGCCTTAGATAGCTACCTTCCTTAGCTATATTCCTACCCATCCTTATACCTTTGGCATATATTTTGCTACAACTCTAAGTTTACTTACCCCGGGTTGACAATTTAATTGAGGGTTTTTACTGTGTTTTTAGTGCATATATAACACCCATCAAGTTGGTCCTCCAAGAACTGGGAATGATCACTATATTTTGATATTCATCCTTTCTTTGAAAATGGCCTTTGCATTTCTCCACTACAAGTTTCATTGGCATTCAAAAGGGCATTGGTTCTCATTTATTATGTCTTTATCCTTTCCCAAATTCCATAGTCAAGAGAGATAGACCATCTATTATTATTCCTATTATACATGTCATTGTCACTGCATGGATGAAGTTAATGATACTAACCTTCAATAGAAGGACTATCAAGGCCTACTAAAAAAACAATTTTACCCTACAAATCATTTATAGAAAAACATGAAAATTTACATGGCCTTGCACTCTAGTTTCAATGCTTCCAGTAGTTGGTGGATGGTGTTGGCACAGGGGTAGACACAAGGTTCAACGCTATAAGAGCACACCAAAAAAACCCTAACTATTGGCCCTTTCAGTAACACCAACGAAGCAGATGAAGTCTCACCCGAGGTAGAGGCGGGGGTGGTTGTAGGACCCAAGTGTCTGCAACCTTAGCCAAGACATAGATCTGTGATTATAAAACATAGTAAATAATTTAGCATCGTTATTTCTTTAACATGCACTCATTATCTACTTCACTGATAAAACAAAGCCTCGCAATACTCACAGTAATCTACGATATATGATCACTTAGCATAAGTAAAATAGGTTGGAGGTAACTGATCAAGCACTGAGAATATTCATGTATATTAGATATAACATTCCATACATCATTAGCACTGAGCATAAGCAGATCTATCTAATCATATCAAAGCACTAAGCAAAGAAGACACATTCAGACAAGCGCCAAACAAGATAACACAATGATTATGTGGTTCACCCCTCTCTTGGGGCTACGCCCACCAAATCTTCTTCTTTATTATCTTCAATTAGTCATCTACATGCACAGACCCATACAAAAACCACTCCACATAGGACAAGAGATCTGCGTGCACCTCGCTAGATCCTCCTTCCTTGAGTTAGGTTACAACACAAAAGCTTCTACTCAGTCTCTTACAATCACTTTCACTTAGCCTTGTAAGTCTCACAAAACATGCACAGAGCATATACAACTATTACTTGCACTTGGCACTTAGTTCATCGACCCTTTCCTACATCGCCTAGGTATCTACTTACACATTACAAAATAGGCCTAAACATGGGTAAACCCATGGGCTGACATCCCTTTCCCGTTACATATTCCCAACAACCCAAAAAGAGGCCCAAAAGGGGTCTGAGATCCCATGATCTCTACTTCGTCTTGCGCTCCTCCTTCGATAGGMTGTTGAAGTCCCAAAATAGGTCAACATGACCAAGAAACTCTCAAAACTTGGTCAAGGGCCAACAGGCACCCAACACTCACCTATGACTCGTCCCGAGTCACTCCGATCTGACCAATTTTGGCTCGAACACCTCGATMTTGGCTTGAGCTGCTTTGACTTTGGCTCAAGCTGCTTCAACTTGTTGTTTTGTTGTAGCCTCTTTCTTGGTGAACTCTTGGATTAGTGCATTGTTCACTGGTCCTTCCAGGCACTGCTCTACTGAGAGGACGACCTATTCAAGCTTTGCTCCTTGGCTCTCGACCTCTGTAAATATTAGGCATGCCTGATCTTGCATAGGTTGAAGTTGTTGAGTGACTTCCATCACTTTAATTTGAAGCATATGAACCTACTGCTGAGCTGTGTGTTGTTCATGCGATCTCTACATCCTGTCTACAGCTGACAGGGCCTTTAGTTATATGTGTAACATATCCGCATGTTGTTTTTCTTCTTGGAGTTGCGACTCCAGCGTTTGCAATTTTGGATTCTCTGTAAGTTTTTCATATGTCTGGGTGCTCTGATTACTTAGCTTCTTACACTCCAATGCAAGAAATTTTAATCTTCCAACTGCGTTGTGAATAGTTTCTTCTCGCTGGTCTCTTATCTCCTGAGGAGTTTCGGGTACAACGTGGAGTTCTAGATTTGCGATGCACTGCTAGATATTTTGGATTACCTCTTCCAATTGTGCCACCTGCTGTGGAAATTGGTCCTCGGTTTGGACTTCAATGATTGTCACAGAGAGAAGTGATCTATTTACCCTTTCCTTAACTTCAAGTTGCTCAGTGAGCAACTGTTCCTTGCTTTGTTGTAGCTCTTCTTTCTCTTGATCAAACTTCTCTTGCATAACAAGCTTCTCTTGTTATGCATTACTGTGTTGTTCTAGGATAGCTCCATGTGCTTGCACAAGAGCCTAGGTGGCTTGTGTTGTTTCCCCCTGTGCTCGTCGAAGGAGAGCTTCAACCGTATCAACAATCCGGTGGATTTGAGATAGCTCATCTCCTGTTTCTAGTGTTCTTATCGTCAGGGGCATAGTGGATAATGCACGACTGGATTGTAGTGTCTGATGCACTTCTGAAAATTTGACCTTGATCCGACTGAACATCTCCTCTTGCTTGGCTTCCTGCTTCTCTGCTATCTCCAAAGAAGCATCGTTCAGTGAAGCGATGATGAATTCGAAGTCATCTGAGATTAGGGTGGTCTCAGACTTGGTTCTAGTTTCTTTCATTTTCTTCCTTGAAGAAGGTTTCAAAGGGGAAACCTTCCTTTTCTTTGAGGGATCATCTTTGTCTCTTGGCGGTGTGACCTAGTCTTTATTTTGTTCTACTTCGGTGCCATCTATCTCTTTTCCATCACCTCCGTGCTCAGGTGAGATAGAAGGAGCATGTGCTGAAGTGTTGTGGACATCCTAGGCTTCTTCATTCTTCTTGGTCTTTCTCTGTCCAAGTGTATCGTGCACGACTTCTGAACTATCAACATCAGAGAGCTCCGCGGGGTCAGTTGGGATGAGGAGGTGTTATCGGACTAATCGGTAGGTGTGGACACTAACAAATCTCCCTAGATCCACCTGGATCTAGAACAAAATAGGACAAGACATGACTCTTTCCCTAAGTTTTAAATATTGATTTTACTAACTAAAGAGGGATGCCGTTTAAATGTCGCTTCCTCTCGCCATCGCCATCCTAGCTCCATTCCAACGCTCATACAATGATGATCCTACAAAAGAATACAACCAACCAAAGTGATAGCAATAACATAAACTCAATATAAACCTATGTATGTGATCAAGGAATCATACAATAAAACACAACAAGCTTTAT
>JASDQU010100812.1:119963-137006 GCA_032191745.1 Picea mariana | reverse complement strand
ATGGAGAAATTAGAAGTGGACCCAACCCTAAAATAAGGAAAGTGGGGCCAAGTGACCTAGAAGATGTTTTTAAGGAAGCTACTTGGAGAGTATAAATAAGAGGCAAGGCTCTCTCATTTGAATCACACTTGAGAATATTGAATATCTATAGGTGTATGAGGTATACAAATGATATATAAGCCAAAATTCTAAGGAAAGTGAAGAAAATAAGGCCGAAATGCAAGGAAGGATAAATTCTTTTGACGGTGCTTTCTAAGGTATGTTATTTTTAGGTCATCTCACCATTTTCGCTATAAATTTTTTTCTATAATGATTCAGATCCTGAAATTGATATTAAAGTGAGAAAACATATCCAAGTATCTGTGGTTAAAAATTGAGTTTGTGGGTCGTTTTATTTTGGGAGTTACACTCTGTGGAAAATAGGGTTTGTGGCCAGTCCTGAAACTAGTAAAAATCAGGTGTTTCAGGTAAAAACGTCATAACTTCTTCATAACAGATCCAAATTCAGTGAGACCAAATGTGTTGGTTAGGGTACTGTTTTTAGTATGTTTTGTAACAGTTTTATATCATTTCATCAAATATTTTGTGTGGGGCACGCTCTACAAGGTCGCTCTCTAGAATAAGCAAGAATTCAGCAAGGTCTGCTATTTTTTCTATAACTCCTTTTTTGAGAGGTTCCAAGTAGTTCCACTTGGAGGAATTACATAAAACACATTGAAGAACATTTTTTATCAGTTTCAGATCTTTATACATTACAGGTTCAAAGTTATGATTACTTCAAGTTAGGGTTGTTGACTAATCCAAAATGAGGCATGTGAGACTAAAGAAAAGTTTGATGAAATGCTAGTCTCTTGTTTTTAAAGTTAAGGAAGGTTTGCAGGAATGTGATCATATACACCAGGTTTATTACAGAGCTACAAATCAGATTTGGATAATGAAATTGATGAGGCCTTTTGGTTGTGGCACATGTTGAGTACATGGTTGAGACAAGTAGTTGATGAGTTAACACATACATGAAGTGTATAGTTGATGATGTTGGTACATATTGATGATTCATAGTTGATGAGTAGTTGACACATGATTGGAACATACTTGGTACATGGTTGGATGCACTTGTTTATGGTACAGGTTGATTACAGGTTGGAGCATGGTTGATGCACTTGTTTATGGTACATGTTGATTACAGGTTGATGCATGGTTGATGCATGGTTCAAATTTATCGGTACATGTTTATAGCGGTATATCTCACGGTGATAGTGTGACAGTGGTTCGATCATTCTACCTCTACTTCAGGGTGGCAAGACGGGGCAAGGACAGGTGGTTGTAGCCACCTTTCGGTTGTAGCTGGAGAACATTGGGGGTTGTAGCCTCCTTCTGGTTGTAGCTAGATATTTGGGGAGTTGGAGCTTCCCTCAAGTTGTAGCCTGAGAAACTAGGGGGTTGGAGCCTCCTTCCAGTTGCAGCTGGAAAACAAAGGAAGTTGGTGCTTCCAATGAATGTAATTCTTCAAGACATATAAGAAAAAGCATTCCGTGGTTTTCTCCCGATTTGGGTTTCCATGTAAAACACTGGTGTATTGTGTATGTGTGTGATTGTTTATTTATTATTGCTCATTATTGGATAATAATTCTACATTGATATAACATTTGAAGAAAAGGATTATAATTACGTTATTACTGATTCACCCCCCCTCTCAGTAATCCAACAATGTTAACTACTAAGTGCTATGTTAAGTATTGTGATCACAAATATGTGTCCCAGCTAGGTTGTAGACACTTGAGTCTTGCAACCACCTCTGCCTCTACCTCGGGTGAGACTTCATCTGCTTCACAGGTGTTGTCGAAAGGGTTGGTAGTTAGGGTTTTGTTGGTGCATTGTTGAAGCGTTGAACCTTGGGTCTTCCCTTGTGCCAATAATCGTGTTGTCCATTACCTTATTTAAACAAGAAACATGGAATACTGTATGTACATGTGAATATGGAGGGAACTCCAATTTGTAATCCATACTTCCAATCCTTTACAAAACCTTATAAGGGCCAGAATATTTGGGTGCTAATTTAGTGTCCTTATTTTGTTGCTTGAGGGACATTTGTTTATATAGTTGTATCCTTAGAAATACCCAATCCCCCACTTCAAATTCCCTTTCACTGCAATGTTGATCTGCTTGTTGTTTCATCCTATTTTGTGTTATAACCATGTTGTCCTTAAATATTTTGAGAACATCTTGTTGGTCCCCTATGTGATCCTCCACTACTTGAACATTTGTATTCCCTTTCAAGGGTGATGTAATGGATGGAGGATGATATCCATAAAGTTCCAGAAACATGGAATTTTTTGATGAATTATGGAAGTGTGTTGTACCACCATTCTTCCAAAGGAAACCACTTGACCCATTGTGTATGTTTATCGGATGCAAAAAAATGAAGATATCCTTCTAGACATTTATTCACAATCTCAGTTTTCCCATCGTATTAAGGGTGGTAAGATGAGTTGTGGGCCAATTGAGTAACCAAACAAGAAAATAATTCAATCCAAAAATTTCCAGTGAAAATTGGATCTATGTCACTTACAATAATATTGGGGACTCCATGTAGCTTTTGAATTGTTTCCATGAATGTCACAGCTACTATACTTTCTTTAAAAGGATGAGAAAGAGAGAAAAAATGGGTATACTTTGTTGGTTGATCCACTACTACCATGATGAGAGTCTTTCCTTTGTATTTTGGTAAACCTATAATAAAATCCATTAAAACTTCTTCCCAACGTTGACTTGGTATAGCTAATGGTTGTAGGAGACCTGAAATCTTGATTGTTTCTCCCGTATTTTATTGGCAGACTGAAAATTCAAATACAAACTTGTGATATCATTCTTGATCTTCCCAAAAAAGATCATTCTTGATCTTGTGATATGTTTTCAATAATCCTGAATATCTTCCTATAGGATAAGTGTGCAATTCTCAGAGGACCTTCTGTTTGAGTTAGAAATTCTTACATAAATATGGGCGATCATGATACAATATAAAATCATTCTTCTATACAAAATTATCTAATGAACTAGGGTCCTCATGTATTTGTTGAATGATATTGCATACCTCTTCATCTTGCTTCCATCATATCCCTGCTTCTTCCATCCAATCAGATTGCGGAACAGAAATAGCAAATAGTGAAATTTCTATTTCTTCTTCTTTCCTTGAAAGGGTATCTACCACAACATTGTGTTTTCCATTTTTGTAGATAATTTCAAAGTCATAACCTAGCATCTTTGTAACCAATTTTTGTTGTTATTTTGAAGATAATTGTTTCTCCAAGAAGTACTTCAAACTATCATGATCTATTTCTACTTTGAAGTGTCTTCCTATAAGGGGTTTTGCACATAAAATGGGGCCTTGTCTAGGTCTTAACATTTACCAACAAATACCCCATTAGCATCGACATATTCAATATTCAAGGAACGAATAAGGTCTCACCCGAGATGATATGAGAATTACATAGACCAAATACTTGTGTGTTACATGAAGGAATATGGCATACAAGAAACCCATAACTTAGAATTGTGTATTAGATTATATTCATTCATATTAGCATTTATATAAGTAACGAACGACCCAACACATATAACAAGCATTCATTTAGAACAAAACTCATGATAGGAAGTATCAAATGGGTCTTATGCTTCCATTCATTAATCACAGATAATCATTTAGGCATATACAGGGTCATATCCTTCGCATAGACTCATTAAGCTTGAACTAGAGACTAGAGACTTAGATATCGATCTACTTTCTCTCTCATATTACCATTACAACTCTACAATTAAAATGAAAATCCAACAATGACCAACAAAAGAGTAATCATTACTAGTATGCGTGCAATCCTTTTATTTCTATAGAAGCATGGAAATCATAAAAAAATATGTCAGGTCACTAACAAGCTCAAGCATGACCAATCAATTAGTTACAAAACAATTATTAGTCATTATAACTGATCATTACTAGATATGCACACATCTTATTACAAGCCTTTTCACAGCACCAAAGTTGGCATGCATGTTGCAAACTGATTGGTACAGGTGCAGTAGAAAATAGTCGACGCACACTGAATCTTGGGGTTGCATGATACAAAACTTGTGGCACATGTGCCATGCACAACTTGTTGTGTTCATGCAGTCTTTCCAAAACCTTGGTGCTAACACCACTAAGCCCAAAAGCACTAAAACTCTACCATATTTCTCTCTTACTCCCTAATTTCTACTTTCAAACCCCATAGATAAAGCAATCATCTCCTCTTATACTTCTCTCTATTAGTCTCCACCATATTGTAGAAACCAATATGTGAATGCATAACCCTTCCTCCATCCACCTTCTATTTTTTAAGTCATACAAAAATCTCCAAGGATAATGCTTGTAAGAGGCATGTGTTTGGGTTCCTTGGCTTGTGTGATGCAAGTGAATAATAAATCATATGACATGCAATCGTGGATCTAAGGGTTGGACTATTGGTGTGATGTTATCTAGTTGTTGAGCTCATAGAGAGGCTAGTATAGCTTGGTAGGATGCCTTGCTAGTCCTTGTTATTGTTGGTTAGGTTTCACATCAATTATGTCAGCTTTGAAAAAGCTAAGGTATTGTACTTTATATTTATATTGTGACAATAAGGAGTTGTACCATTGTTTTCCTAAATTATCTTAATACAAATCTTATTTTTAGATATAGTTTTCATGAGTTTTGAGAATGTTTCATAGTTGTTTTGATATTATGATTTATTCGGACATAAAGGATAAAATGTTGAGTGATTTAGCATGCCCTAGATGAAATTTATAATATAAAATGTGTTTTTATATTCCACTATTAATGAATGTAATTTTCACATCTTCATACTTCATTAGATCATTCCTTGAGGTTTGTTTCATTGATCTAGTGTTGAAGTATTTTGTGATATTTATCTACTTGAACTTGCCTAAACTGGTGGTGGATAAATTTGAGATATTTCCAGGTGTATTTATGAATATTTCATTCCATCCCTAAGGATGAAAATTATATTTGTTAAATCCATGACCTCATTAAAGAGAGGTGAAAATTTCAATTTGGGAAGATTTCCAAAATTTCTACATGGTATCAAAGCTTATTGTGTTGAAATTGCTTTCTTGTACAACTGTGAGTTGGATATTTCAACAGGTGTTAAACCCTAGCTACATTAGTTGAAGTCAATCCATGCTTGGGATAATCACTTGTACCCGAGAATAGCCTCTTGGGTTGATGCCCTAATTTCTCTAGGGATTGGAGTTCTGATTTTCACCTAGAATATGTGCCCAATATACTTATTTTTTTGGTTGATTTGTTAATTGAGGTGTGCCTCAGGATTTGTAGGGATGATTACTCTTGATATTAGAGGGCGTGGCAGGTTAGAAGGTACTTCCAACTTTACACCTTGGAAGTATAGATTGTAGATGATTGTTTGGCTCCTCTTTTGCCATATTTCTCTACCCAATAAATTCATTATTCTTAAACCATTTCGCACATTTTGTCAATAATGCACACCATAAACCTTCATTACATACCCTATGGTTAATACATTGTTTTTCTATGTTTATATCAATTAAAGCCGACTATATCATAGTTTTTCTAATGATGGTTAATGTCAATAATTCATGTACCAACACTTCACTTACGGTACTCGAAATCATTTGTCAACATACTTCCACTCTTCCAGCTAGAATTCATCCACAATGGTTCTAAAGACAAATGTGTCTAGATGGTTATGTGTTCATCAATTCATATCCAGGTCGATTGTACGAAGCTTCAACTCGTGGTCAAAGTTATGCAGTCAAACTCATGTCAGAATAGCAGAGGTGGTTTTGCGTTGCAATGTTTTAGCAGATGGGGATGAATATGAAAAATATAAAACATGGGTTTTTTTCAGGATAACCCAAGTCTTAGACAGGAGGATCTCCGGAATCAAACATGGCTGTGAAGTTACAAAGGTTTTTCTAAACTGGTTTTGCCCATTATTTATGTGCGACCCATTTTTCAAATTCTCTTATTTTTGGATCACAATCTCACTATGTGTCATATGAATGAGAGGATGAGACGGTTTATTTTTTATCTCTTTCATATTCTCGTCTAAGACGGATTCCTTAATATCACATTGTAAAGATATACTATATCTATGTTTTTTATTTTGCATTTTGTTCTATGAGCAAGGAACGACCCATCCATTTGTTGAACGTATTCTCTCTATTTGATGGGATCTCTATATACATGTCAGAGCATGTACAAGATTAGGAAAAGAGATATCATTCATCATTGTAAGAGAAAATTGAATTCATGTTTCTGAACTTGTAATTTCTGAGTTTTAAAATCTACAATGAGAAGGCATTCTTACTCTTGTGTTGATTTGTGAGAACTTCTAGATAAATGTTTCCAAGGAGCACGACATCGATTGGGAGGGCCCCTCAGTCTGGTTTTCACTTTCTTCTTTGTTTTATATTTTAGTCATTATATTTGTAGCACTAGTGCATAACATTTTCTTCAATTTATAGAAGTTATATCTGTGTGTTTCATTCATCTATTACTATTTTAATTAGTTATAAGAAACCTTTGTAGAGTTTTTCCTTCATATGTTGTTGGTGTGATATTCGATTTGATGGCTTCATTATGAATTCATGAGATCAATATTTAGGTTAGAGCACCTGCAATTTATATCATTTTCTTTGATCTATGATGCACTATACCCTTTGATTTTTCCTCCATTTTTGGTCACTTAATTGCGCCCAACACATTCACCCACTTTCTCCTCATGCTTAAAGTTATTCACTCCCTCATCTAACGATGCACATTTTCAAGAGTTACGTACATTTTTGTTATGTGTTATATTGTTGATGCACATAGGCTTTGATCATTGGTATTGTTTCCTTTCATATATATCGTATTATATATTTGTTGATATGTGTATAGGTGAGTTCTATTATGTATAATTCACATGGATCAATATATATCATTTTATATATATTGTTAGATTGTTAGATTCTTAATGTGTGTGTGTGTGTGTGTGTGTGTGTGTGTGTGTGNGAGAGAGAGAGAGAGAGAGAGAGAGAGAGAGAGAGAGAGAGAGACTGGCAGAATCAACAACTAGTCTGGCATGTACTCATGTGACACATGGTCATGTTATCCAACTGCTACCACTATAACCTCCAAGCATGCCAACACGACCCCTCACTCAACACACAAGGTAAGTCAAGGGTTTCGAACCAGTGACTTCACATAATGGAGTGCCTTAATAGTACATTCCATCACTGATTGTTCTACACCCTAGGGGCATCATTGTTACATATATTATTATGTATTGTTAGATTATTAATTGTTATCATATTATAGTTATATTGTTTTTTTATTGTTTCAAATTGTTATATTATTCTTATATGTTGTTCTGTCATATTTTCATAAATTGTTTTGTTGTTTTTTTATTTTGTTATTCATTATATTAATTAATTATTTTGTTCTCATTTTGTGATATTACTATATTTATTGTTTTGTCTCATTGTTATTAGTTGCTACATTGTTATGTTGAATATATGCAAGTTGTGTAGTATATTCAACATCATTGTTATGTTGTCATGTATTGTGATATAAACAAGGATGCAGTGTTAAAGGATCGTTGTTGCAACGTGATATCATGCATAATTGGAGAAAAAACTAATTCCATATCAACACATACTTCTCTTTGCTTCTATATTATATTTCTATCTTCTAGTGTATCTCTTTTGAGGGCTAATCTTTGAAGTGTGTGTTTTCATTGCTTTGATTTTTAGCAACAATACATGAAAGAACCATTGAAGGTTCAAGATACTAATAAGCTACTCCTACAAAATCACATGAACATCACCTTTGTGAATGAAATATTGTGATTCAGATCCCTTATAGCATTAGTTGTCCCACAACCCAATGATACATTCCTTAGTGTTAATTTCCAGCAGTTATTGTTTAAGTGTCGGTTGCTGGAATTAGTTGTTAGCATAGGCTAGAATAGGCTTTGATCCTACATTTCCTGTGCTTTCACCTTGAAGTCTATGAACTCCCGAATTGATAGATTTAATGTCTATAAATTATACATATAATTTGACTGACAATGATGTTGGAGGAAGTTTATCATTGGGTGTTTATTGAGAATAAGTTTATCATGCCTACTAATTCTTCTCTATTGATTCAATTACAAGAAAAAATAGGCCAAATTATCGATTCCGTGAAGGACCATTTTATCCCTCACATTGCATAGAAGAAGATGGAAAATTAAATTAATGATGCCTAAATCAATTTTTACCAAAGCATGAATATTTATTACAAAATGTACCTAAGAAACAATCTCTCTACCATCCACATAAGTAACACAAACACCATGGATAATTACTTCATGAAGATCACAAAGTTGAGAAATTAGTTGAATACCATAAGGTTGAAGGCTGATAATGAGGATTTGGTTCCCATTGCTTTGAATGGGTTTTATCCATCTTTAGAACCCTTTTTCTAGAGTATTTGTGCTTTCAATAATATCCCTTCATTTGGAAAGATTTTGGATGAACTTGAGTGGGAAGGGACAAGGTTAGAATCTGATTCTTCCAAGGAAGTTGAAGTAGAATAATTTTCCCTTATCAAGAGGATGAGGAAAGGAGGAAAGAAAGTAGGACCTGGGAAGGGTAAGAAAGATGATTCTTCAAACCAAGGAGGTGAAATTTTCAAGGTGTCTATAGAAAGGACACTATGATAGTCAATTTCGAAAAAAAGAAAGGGATAAACAAGCAACATAAATAGATTGTGGGGAGTGTAGAGATTATTACTAAAGTGTACATAAGTTAGCATCCAAGATTGAAACCACCTTTTGCATGATCTCTTGTCTTCCAATCAACACTATGTATAGTGTTGGATGGTTGTGAACAGTGTTGCTTTAAGACATATGACTTATTACAAGAACATATTCATAATGTTTCAAGAGAAAGAGGGAGGAATTTATGTGGAGTTGGGTGATGATACCACTTATCGTATAAATGGATTGTACTCCATATCATTCTAGATTCCTCCAAGTGATGTTCTTGATTTGAATGATGTTTTAATCCTTCATGGTTTGAAGAAGTACCTTCTTTTGGTTTCTTGTATAAGATATTTACAGTATACAGTTTCTTTTGAATATTATCAGTGCATAGATTGTAGTCTAGCAATTCTTAAGACTTTGGCTAGAGGTGTGTCAAAGGGTGGCCTTTATAATTGCTTATTGTTCCAACATCACTAATGCATGACAGTGAGACTTACAAGGCTCATTGAATCTGCATTCCATCTTAATAGAAGAGATTGGTGATGAATTTTGATGACGATATGTGGTCTCCAAGATCACAAGTATCTCCTTCAGTGATTGAAGAAAGTGAAAAGGTTGATGTTCCATAATTTGATCTAGGAAAAAAAGAATATTTGGATCTAAATTTGGATGAAGAGAACCAAAACATGATGCTTCCTTACTCTCTAATTAATCCCATTTAAAGTTAATATGGATTATTCAAACATTATAGGAAATAAAAGAACTCGTATGAGCACATAAAAATTGGGTTAGAGAAAGCATTCCCCCTAAAATGTTTTCCAACCATGTTGCATTGAGTTCTTCCTTTGGTAATCCTTCCAATTTTGCAGAACATGTGTGGAGTCATGCCATGATGGTGGAGGGTGGTTTTTGGGAGACATTTATTGAACCTTTTGTGAGATCAATGATTTATTCCAAGGTTATAGTGGACTTGAATTTGTAAAATGCAATGACAATCGAGGTACAAGGGGAGAACATTAGCATTAGAGAAAACAGTTTCCTCACAAAGAGAAAGTGTTAGCTTCTGGTTGCTTTGAAATTACTTTCACCTAGCCAGGGGAGTGCTTCATTTGATGTGGAGGGCATGTTTTTCCCTAGCCATTCTATAGTATTTTGGTTGACTTACATTTGGAGATCTTAGTGGGTGTATTCTTACATTAAGATTAGTGCTAGGGAGGCACACTTCTTGATGTGGTAGTTGACACACATGTGGCATTTGACATCTTCTACAAGAAATAACCTATCGAGAGGATGGGTATTTAGGACATGTGGAGCAACCACATTGAAAGAGGGAATTATGCACTTGGAGGTTGGGTACAAATCCCTAGGAGCATTGGAGTCACTTTGCAAATATGTTTAGGAGGAACACTTGAGTTGATGATCCATTTTTGGAGGATGCACCATCTTTCTTAGAGGAGTGATTAACATGTGGACACCTAGACTTGGAGGGAGCACCACCTTGGGGGTTGTACAAACCCTATTGTACCATGTGGCATTCATGCCTAGTGTAGTGCTCCACTTGGGGCTTTGTTTTCAACATAGCCTAAGTTTTACTAGTGGACTTGGTCCATGTATTATTTTTATCTTCCCTCACATAATCATATATAAAGGGAGGAGAGTGTCTTTATTATCCCTTAACACTTGTATTATGTCTTATATATGTGACAGTTGGTGTGATGCTAGCTATTGGAGGATCTTGGAAGAACAATTATTTACACTTATAACAATGATAGTTCTTCTGAAAGGCATATGCTAAGGTTCATTAGCTTATGTAATATAAGTTAATAGTAAACATTATGATATGCAAGTGTGGATCCAAGGGTTGGACAATTGGTGTGATACTATGTAGTTGATGAGCTCATGAAGAGTCTAGTATAAAGTTGTGGGATGCCTTTCTAGGCCTTTTTTTGTTGGTTAGCATTTGGAGTGATTGAGGATGCCCTGGATAGGGTTTGGGAAGCGTTGGAGAAGTCCTTGCTTGGGCTAGTTGACATACCAACTTTGGAAAAGTTGAGGTATTTTACTTTATCGTCATATTGTGATAATGAGTTGTACCATTACTATTCTAAATTCTCTTATTGCATATATGATTTTTAGATATGGTTTTCATGTGTTTTGAATAAAAATCATGATTGTTTTGATATGTTGATTTATTGGGACAACAAGGCTGAAATGTTGAATGATTTGGCATGACTTAAACGAAACTTCAAATATGAATTTTTCTATTTTATTTTATTTTTATTTTCAGATTTGCATACTTGATTAGATCATTCCCTAAGGGTTGTTGCATTGATCTAGTGTTGAAGTATTTTTCAATGTTTATCTACTTAAACTTGCCTAGACTAGTAGTGGACATATTTAAGATATTGCAAGTTTATTTCTGAATATTTCAATTCATCCATAAAGCTAATAGTTCTATGTGTTAAATCCATGACCTTATTGGAGTGAGTTGGAAATTTCAAATTTGGTAAATTTTTTAAAATTTCTACACTTATGACCAAAATATATCTACCATCAACCACATGCTATAAGCCAAAGTGAAAATTGTTCATCATATGTATCAAACAATTGTAATCTATTGTAATCTCATGATCAAATAATATATCTAACAAAAATCACATATTGTAAACCAAATTGCGAGTGTAATATCATGATTCGATCATAATAAATAGCGTGACCATATGCATCATGTGTTATTGTGACCATATGCATAATGTGTTCGCAGATATTATTATTCCTGAACTTTAAAACATTATGTCATCATCAACATAAAAACTACCATCTCGTATATACTCATCTATATAAATAAACAATTGTCCAGGATAATTTTATGTCCATAAATGTAAGCAAAACCCAACATTTGAAATGTCCATAAATGTCGATATGACATCAATCAATTGACAGCTACATCAAATAAACTTGAGAATTTAAAATGTTAATATCATTGGTTAACCAACATTTCAATGTTGATTAACCAACACCATTGTGACGAAGTTCAGCATACATTCAATGCAATCACGTCTCAACGTTAAATAGAATCCATCAATAAAGAAATCGAGTACCAATATCTCATATAGCAGGATGAGTTTTGGGATGTGTAAAGCTAATATACATGCAAACAAGTAGAAAAAAACTTACAAATAAAAATATACATGAAAACAAGTATATGATCTTTCAAAAACTACCAATTTAAAGAATTAAAGGATATGATCTTTCCTGCTACACCACTAATAGATTTATCTATTGCACCACTAACTGTGTCATTGACATCACCATGGCTTGAATTTTCATAGTGATAGAAATAGATTTCATTCACATAAACATATAGATTACAACAGTTACTAGAAATCTACAATGGACCATGATCCTCCTAGTGGATGGGATGATGGCCACTTATGTTTTTTTAACCTATGTAGGAATGAACAATAATAGAATTGTTTCCATACACATTGAGGAGTCAGAGGAGGAAGACAAGAAAATTACTTTCAATCTTAGAGGAAGGGAAAATATTATAAGTATTACAATCAAAAGTCAAAAGAAGAGGCAATAAAGATGAATAATAATGTAGCTCCTAATAGCAAAAAGAAATATGTTTCTAGATCGATTCATACAGTATTAAAGTTAAGGGATGCACAAAATTTGGATATGGACATTTGGGATCCATGAGGATTTTGATGTTGTACTTAAGGTAAGGATCTTGTTAATTGCAACAATCATTTTGTATTTGTATCATTAAGTCTAAACTATGAGAAATGGCATTGCCTTTGTTTCCTATATTGATAGGAAGAGGAATATCTTGTAATTTATCATCACAAACAAGTTGAAGACATCATACACATCATTATGAAGATGAGTTAACTCTTTGAACTCAAAGAAACATTGGCTTTCATAATTGTATGTATCAAATATTAATAAAGAGGTAGATTAACTACATGAACTCAAAGAAACATTTATTTTCATAGTTATATGTATGAAAGATTAATGAAGGAATTTCTTCCTTAATCTTGTTGAGGCCTCAACAACACCCTTAGTCAACCATCTTGGAGCCCTGATTTTAAATTTTACCAAGACTTGTTAAGCAAGTTTCATTACCCCTTTGCCTTGTTTTTATAATTTAACTTGATCATAATGATATGTTGCTAATTACAATTTCTTTCACTAAATGCTTGTTTGATTCTTCTATTGTCTTGCGCAATTACATATTCTGTGATGGTCGCATTATTATATTGATTTCCTTCAAGTTTGATTTACATGCATTCGTTGCATTGCATACATCCTAATTTAGAATGCCCTTGTACCTTTTGGATTTGATTGGCTATAACTTGGTTAAAAAGTGATATGCAACTGTGTCTAGGGTTTTGAATTTGCTCTGTATTATTTTCCATATTCCAGTCAATTTAGCAGCAGAATCAACACTTTCTCTTGGTATTGATTTTAAAGTAAATTGGAGACCAATGAAAACTTTTCTTGAATAAAATATATTACATGCTTATGAATCTTACTAACATATCTCAATGCATTGAAATACTATATAACATATTTTATAGATGAGCAAATATAACTTACTTTCAGTAAAGCAATTCCAAATAGGACTTGGACTTTCATTAAGAAACTCCTATGCACACAAATTTGAGGCCCTTATCAAAATATCATTTTGACCTCCAAAAAGGATTGCATATATGTTTCAATGATTACAAAATCAACGCAAGTTTCAGAATCATATTATGAGACCTGAGGTATGAAAATGCTAGTTTGAGATTTCCCGTAAATGGGGTAGTTTGAACTTCATGATTTATGAAATCCATGAACTTAGTGTTGAAATGGTTTGTGCAACCACTCATTTGAAAGATCGATCTGTCCTCTTCAACCTACAAAAAAAGGCTCCATAATAGGACGCAACGACTCATTTGAAAGATCGATCTGTCCTCTTCAACTTACAAAAAAAAGTTCCATAATAGGATGCCCTGAGAGAGAGTTACAAGTTCAAGAAGTTAGGAATCCATAAAAATTTCTCACTCCCGATTCATTTGACCTTCATCAATTAATAAAAATCGTTTAACCCAATCAAACCCCTTTCACTTTTTCATTTTTTTTTGGTAAATTTAAGAGGGAATTATCCATTCCATCATCTAAATGAATTAAAATGATTAATTTGATTTGAAAAAAGGCCCTGATTTATGAATCGATCTCTTTCTCAAGATCCTTTTCTATATAAAATTTCAAAAGCCTCAATATATAAATCAGACCCTTCAGAAAAAAAAATTAAAAAAAATAAAGAGTATTCACATGGTTAATTTAATTTACCCCCCATTGTAAAATTGGGCCCCTCTTGCTTTGCCAGTTAGAATTTCAAAGATAAATTAAAATATACCTCGATTTCCTTTCCAAGTTGGTTCCAAAAATAAAATGCCATGATTCCTTGATCACACCCCCCTTTATAAATTAGACCCATTTTCCATTCAAATTCCTCCCGATCAAATCTTCAACCCGACAAATTTTGATTCTAAAACCTTATGTATAGAAATTCTTCTACTACTCTGTTGATATTTGGGATTGTTGTAAGGATGTTATTTAGACTATTCTTCTATACAATTAATGTGTATTGCTCTTTTTTTTTTCTTAAAATGTTTGTGTATAGCCATAAGCATGGCATTGCAATTGGTTGGTTATTTTTATACTTTTCTTATATGCATTTGGTTACTTATATTCATGTTCTTTTTTATGTAGTAAATTTTTGTTGAGTA
Organism: Picea mariana; assembly: GCA_032191745.1. Lineage (NCBI taxonomy): Eukaryota > Viridiplantae > Streptophyta > Pinopsida > Pinales > Pinaceae > Picea > Picea mariana. The sequence goes on along the minus strand of JASDQU010100812.1, from coordinate 122,422 downwards.
TAAAATAAGTGATATATCTAGTGCTATGTTTATTTCTCTGGTTCTATTAGGTTATAGTGGGCATCATTCTATGTTTTTCCATATTAGAGTAGCTACATTTCATTTATTACATCTTAGAAAACTCTAAATAGTGGACATTGCCACTAGTAAAACCCCAAATCAATAATGGTTTCCAGGTTAGAATCTAGATGGGTTACCTATACCAAACAGTGTGAATTTTAATTGGGACTCTTCACCAGGGAACCCCTATTGATTGCATAGGGAAATTCATCCTTGTCAAAAATTTTAGCACTAGAAGGAGGGTTGATAGAAATATTCCTTGTGTAGAGCCCTATTTTATTTCTATATGTATCTCTTATGGTTCTACCCCAAATCCCTTTGCGGGAGGCCAACACCGCATTAGACCTACAAGGGTATCTTCATGACCTTCCATTAAAGGTAGTCAAAATATTGTTGAGATTTGATAGTGAAGGGAATATGATAGTGTTTGAGAATATTAATAAATATGAATGCACTTTATGTCTACCTAAAATTTTTCATGATGATGTGATTTGTAGACTATTTCCTTTCACTTTCAAAGGAAAATTTTCAATCCAGTATGATGTCTTCATTGGCACCATTATGAATTGGCCTAATTTAAAAATATATTTGAAAATTTTTATGGTGAATATTATTGTTTGCACTAAATGCACCAGGAACTCAATGAAATGACCATGAATATAGGAGAATCCATCTAAGACTTCAATATGAGATTCCATCAACATTACTATCATCTTTGTGGTGTGCGTGTACTCTTCCTAAAACAATGGCTTTGTTCATTTTATGAAAAGGAATCATTGATTTTAATGAATCCTATGAGAAGGCTCAAATCCTCACAAGAGATTTGAAGTAGAATCCTATGACTGTTGGAATACTAAGAGGGGGATGAATCAGTATTATGAAATATTTTATCTCTTTTAATCAGAACATGTAATCTTTAAATTTATCAACAGTATATTATCAATATATCATGAGTTGTATAAATCAACATTGCATAAAAAATAACCACATATACACAGTACACCATAATTTACATGGAAACCCAAATGGGAGAAAACCATGGAATGCTTTCTTATATGTCAAAGATTACATTCATAGGAAGCACCAACTTCCAAATTCTCCATCACCAATTGGAAGGAGGCTCCAACCCCCTGTTTACATGCTCCAACCTGAAGGAAGCTACAACTCCCTGAATTCTCCAGCTACGATTGGAACGAGGCTCAATGATCCGGATTATTTTCGGCACAAAATGAGATCGGAGATATAATAAAGAAATGCACAGAGATATCGCAGATATTCAATAATATAACAGAAATGTATCAGAGATGCAACCATAAACACAGATATACAATAATACACAATTTCTATTAATGAAAGAAATGTACAGAGACTGTAAAAAATACAGAGTGAAAGACTCGATAGAATGGTGGCAGCTTATCTCTGAGAAGAGATGTGACGGTTACTTGCATTCGCAAGAAAATGATTACAATGAGGCTCTGAAGGCCTTTTTACAATAAACAGGAATGCCCAAAACCCTAGACATCCAAAAACCTAACCCTAGGAGATGAAGTGCCAAAAGTCATGTGGGCCCCGTTTGGGTAAGTGAGTACATCAACTTCCCGGGGTCGTAACTTTTGCATACGATCTCCGTTTTAGGCATGTGATAGTTTGTTGGAAAGGTATTGTCGAGGAGATTCATTTTGGGGGATCAATGATGCCTTTGTCTATCATTGAGGACCTAGATCTCAAAAAACCTTCATTTTGGCCCTCAAAATGGCCCTGGAAGTTAAAAACTGCTAAAAATAGTAAATTGCCAAAATTGCCAGAAAATTGTTTTGAGCCAGTCGAAAAAGGTGTGTGGCCATCGATATGAACCTAGATCAATCCTCCCTCCTTAGGAATAAATGGTATCCATTTCATTGAGTTATCGGGGGAGAGGGAAAAGCATTTGTTGGATCTACATCTTGGTGAGCTGCTTGTATTGTTGGAGACGTCGCGATGCTTAGTTTGTGGAAGTCTATCATGAACCTGTTGAAGCTGAGGTTGTTCAACAAGTCGAGCTACATGAGAGGAAGGTGTGCAAAATGAATCTTTGTGCTTTGCTTCAACCTTGTCGACCTACTTCTGTTGGATAGAAGGTGCAGGGGGCGAGGCTGTACTGGTTGCAGTGTCCTTCTGTTCCCCTTTTGAACAGATTGTGAAGAAGCTAAATTTTGCAGTATGAGATACTACCTTGCGACACTTTTTAGGCAGAACAATAGTTGGAACTACCTCTGGTATTCTGTAGAGATGACCCCCCAAAGTAACAATGACACTACGGGGTCAAGACTCATAAACATCATGGCGTCTCCACATATATGGTTGGCCCAAGAGAACATCACAGACATCCAGTGGGGCAACATCACATAATACCTCATCCT
>JASDQU010100812.1:103465-113871 GCA_032191745.1 Picea mariana | reverse complement strand
TTTTTTGATGACACATACGTGGGGCCTTATCGACCACCTGGTACTTATCCTATTCAGCGATGAGGAGAGGTAGCTCCAATGCCATGATGGGACGTCGAATATTATGAAGCGGTGGAACAAAACCTAGAGGGTTTGACAACAGACATTCCAGACATGCCCCTTGGAGAGGTTTCGCGACGTTATCAACGTCATACAGTAGGAGTGTCAGAGTCCATTGGCTGACTGCTTCGTAGGGTTTCCCAGGAAGTCGTGTGTTACCGTGAACGTCATCCATGACGTCACTTTGTAGAAGCTATGGGCTTCAGATTTTGAAATTTTGGTCCTCAGACAGAACTTTTTGTAAAAAACTTTTTTGATCGTTATATATACATACGACTTCTACCGATTTATCTTGTGTTTGTGTGGAAAATTGATGTGACTGATTTATAAATGACCCAAATGTCTGTCTAATACATAGTTAGCTAATGCATCAGTTAATGTATTTAGACATCTAGGAATATGTTGATATTCAATATAATCAAAATAACGTTCCAAGAGGCGAATTCGCAAATACACCTGTAACAAAGTAGGACTTCGAATAGTATAGACATTACTTAATTGTAGTACTACAAGCTGCCAATCAAGTTTCACAACCAAATGACGAATACCGAGCGAGATAACATCAATCAACAATTCGATAACGGCACTATACTCTGCAATATTGTTGGTCGCACAACCGAGGCACACACCTCGTAAAGAGACAAGTTCATTTGTAGGGGCGTAAATTGCCCATGCAGCGGAAGCAAGGTTCTGAGTACTACGGCTAGTGCCATCAGCGAAGCCAATGTAGGGTAGCAAAGACTCCGACATCTGGAAATCAAACACAACGTCACATAAGGGCAGAGACCAAATAACAACAAAATCAAATTACAGTAACACACAAGAAGTATGATACAATAAAAATACAGGTACTCGTGCACAGGTGATCTTATGCATAGTACTTCTTCAAGTACAACCCATTTCTAGGTTCACTCAAAGGGATACCATCGTAATCTACTAACTCATAAGCCCCTTTTTCCAAAACTCGTCTAATGATATAAGGACCTCGCCACATGGCTTCGAATTTTCTAGCTCCTAGCATATCTCGATCTTGTTCGTAGAGGAGAACTAGATCTCCTTCGAAGAAAACACGAGGCTTGACATGTTTGTCATATTGGGCCTTGACACGTTTTTCTGAGCTTCTATGACTAGGGTAGCATCACGTCGAGTTTCATCTAATCGCATAAGATACAATAGACGTTCTTCCTCAGCAGAAGTGTTTGGTAGGAGTTCAACAACGAGTTTTAAAGAGGGTATCTCGCATTCGATCAAGAGAATGGATTCCAAACCATATACTAACCGGAAAGGTGTAAACCCAGTAGCGAACTTGACAGATGTCCGGTAAGCCCACAATGTCAAAACAACATTGTGTGCCAACTTGTTTTGTGAATCCCTATCATTCGTCGGAGCATGGTTATGAGAACTTTGTTAATTGCTTCGACTTAGCCGTTGGCTTGTGGGTAATAGGGCGTTGATTTTTCATGGAGAAGACCCAACTTTTTAGTTAGTTCAAACATCATGAAGTTTCTAAAGTGGCTACCGTGATCAGTGATGATAGCCTGAGGAACACCAAAATGAGCTATGATGTGATTAAAAATGAATAATTTTGTGGTCTTTCCGGTATTGTCAAATGTCGGCATCACCTCGGCCCATTTTATAAAATAATCTACAGCTACAATAATGTATCCATGCCCCTCGGCCGAGTGGGGGTGTCATGTCATGAAATCGATGCCCCATTTCGCAAAGGGACCAACGGAGACCACAGGATGAAGAGGAGCGGGATGTGACCATATCTTATGATTATAGCTCTGGCAAGCGTGGCATTTTTGGATGGCAATTATGCAGTCGTTAAATAAAGAAGGCCAAAAATACCATGCTCATAAGATTTTCTAGGCAATAGCATACCCATAMATATGACCACCACAGGCTCCAGAATGGCATTCATTTAAGTCTTTCTCGGCTTCGTCGAACGTGAGGCAGCATTGAAAAACTGAGTCAATCTCACGACGATAAAGAGTATCCCCGAGGATAATGTATTGACRGGCTTGGTAGCGTATTCAACGTCGGTCAGTACTGGAMAAATTTGGCCGAAAAGTCTGGGTTTGGAGATATATGATGATATCGCCATACCAAAGATCATCAGAACTAATGAGGAAAAGGGATTCATCAGGTAATGAATGGGCTGCTACATTTTCCATTTCAGAATAGGGAAAGTTGCATATCAACTCGGCAAACACTAAGGACTTCTTGGACTTGACTCGTTCAAATTCCAAGTCAAACTCCTGGAGTATCACGATCCATTTGGAGTATTTTCCCCCTAGCAATTGACGTGTGAGAATGTGTTGCATAGGGTTGCAGTTAGAAATCACTGTAGTCTTGCGAGAGAGGATATAGTGCCGAAAGCATTGAACTGCTTGGACAGCTGCCAAGGCCAGTTTTTCGACATGTAAATACTTGGTTTCGGTAGGTGTTAGACTTCGACTCAAGTAATAGATAACATGCTTGTCATGAGAATCATCCTCTTGGACAAGAACCATACCAATGGTGTAATTCGAGGCTGTGACGTAGAGGAAATTATCGTGACTGTAATCGGGGGGGAAGAGAAGCGGAGCACGTGTCAAGGACAGTTTCAAAGCTTTGAAGGCTTTGTTTGTGATGGTATCCCATACGAACTCGGAACCCTTTTTGAGTAGCCGCGTAAATCCACGAGTTATCTCGGCATAGTTCGGGATGAAACGACGAAGAAAGTTTGCTTTCCTTTGCAAACTTTGTAACTGGCAAAGTGTAGAAGGAGGAGGGAGATTAAGGATCACCTTGACCTTTAAAGGATCTACCCTGATCCCTTGACACGAAAAAATAAAGCCTAGAAGTCAGTCGGATTCCACGCAAAAAACACACTTGTGAGCTTTCAAGCGTATGTGGTAAAACTGACATCGAACAAAAATGGCTCGGAGGTGGATTGGATGATCGACTCGGTGCATAGAATGAGCGGGTAAGTCGTCAAGATATGGTTGCACGATGTGCTTGATATCATGGAAGGCATAAGACATAGCGCGTTGAAAATTTGTGCCAGCGTTCTTGAGACCAAAAGGGAGTTTTCGATAGGCGAAAGTGCCCTAAGGACAAATAAAAGTCGTCTTATGTTGATCCTTGGGAACAATATTGATTTGATTATATCCAGAGAAACCATCCATCAGAGAGAAGATTTCGCTTCCGGCACAATCGTCAACAATCTAATCGATGAAGGGGGTAGGAAAGTTGTCCTTAGGACAAGCTTTGTTGATATCCCTATAATCAACGCATACACGGATTATGCCTTGTTTCTTGTCGATCGGGACAAGATTGGAAACCCAGTCAGTGAGGGCCACCGGGTAAATAAAGTCGGCTTTGAGAATTTTCTCGACTTCAAGATTGATAGCAGCCACTTTACATGGGTGAACTGGATGAAGGCATTGTTGGATGGGTTTAGCGTCGGGGTATGTCTTGATCTCATGTATCACAATGTCGGGTTCAATACCCGGCATTTCTTCATAGCTCCAGGCGAAGACGTCACTAAACTCTTTGAAAAGTGTCGTGTAGGTGACGATTTCATCAGGGGAACACGAAGCTTTGATATGCACATTTTCGACAATTCCAGGTTTGATGGATATGTCGAGGGGAATAGTGGGTGAGATATTGCTTAAGTTCCCTTCGGAAAACACATCGTGTGTGGACTCGGGAATGGTTGAAATGACGACAATGGTCGACGGGGTCGAGATCCATTGGTAGTTCTCGATGGTATGTTGCTCCAGAAAGAGGATGGAACGATGATGTCCATCATCCCAAGGGGTGTCTTCCATGACCGACATGATCATCTCGTCTGTGGGAAAAATGACATGGAAAGGATCTGGAGATAAATCACCAAGAGAGGGGGTAGAAGAGGTTGTCGATTGAATGGCCTGATAGGCAGATTCGACTAGACTTAACAGCATTTTGTCGCCGTAATGAAGATGATATCCAGGGTCAAGTACCATCCATGGTTCGTGAGACGTAGGAGTTCCGTGAATCAAGGTGGAGATCATGTTTATTGAAGAAACAGACGAGCATGGAACATCGGGCAGTGGAATGGGGAAATTACCCATTAATGAGGAGTCTTTGAGAAGGCCTACACCGACATTCTTGTAACCCGATGGGGTTTTAGCGATGAACAATACGTTGCCAGTACGGGTATCTAAGTTAAAGAAGGGTAATTGGTCGACGGTGACTACCTTTCCTCGATGTGGGAAACATACAACATGAAAAAGAGTCAACAATATTGTGCGCATGGAATCGATCCAGCTACGACCAAGCAGAAGATTGTAATCAAGAGGAGCGTCAAAGACTTCCACTTCGACTTGGACCATTTTTCCTTCTAGTGTGATTGGAAATGAAGGAAGGACACCGTAGGGATTAAAACTGGAACCATTGAAGGCTTTGAGAGTGTTCTGGGATTCTGTCAAAGAGGGAGAGCCAATGGCTTTCCAGCAGGTAAGAGACATGACACACGTCGAGGCACCCTCGTCGATAACGATTCGACAAATGTTTTTGTCAGAGACAATCACTTGGATTTGGAACGCGAGTTGAGGAGGTAACCTTGGGATGTGATATTCCAAGTCAAAAATTATTAAATTTGTGTCCGTCGGGTTGATTCCACTGATAGCTTTCAACAATGCCTTCCGTTGTATGGGACAACTTTGAAGGACTTCGAGGGATGACATCGCAGAAGGTGCTTGGGCCAGATCTTCAACAATGCTATAGTTCTGGGCAGCACGAGCATGAGGATTGAAATCGAATTTTTGAACGATGCCCTTTGGAGGGTGTCGAAGAACTGTGTCAAGGCTCGGTCGTTTGAGATGAAGAGGACCGTTGGTAGGTGGAGTCGTGGGAGAGGGTTGTACCAATGAAGGAGGTGGGTCATCAACCTTCTCTTTAGAGGGAGAATAATCTTTGGCTCGAGTGGTGAGTGCAATGTCTTTCTTCTTTGAATCGCCGGTACACATCAATACATAGGACGTAGTAGAAGGGGAGGGTTGGTCATGAATGACCAATTGGGCCTGTTGTTGAGAGGGGAAGGGTTGGGACAAAACGGCTGGAGCAGGTGGTTTTGGGGCTCCTTGAAGGAACTTAGTGACCTCGACGCGTCATGGACAATCCTTCGTGTAGTGATCATCACCACAGATAAGACAAGGGTATCAAGGTTTGCGCTTATCCCTATCGTCAACAGGTGGAGTTTTGGTTTTCTCTGCTTGTACATTATTTTTGTCCTCCTTATTTTTACCCTTTCCTTTTCTGGATTTGTTTTTACCGACTGGGGTAGATTGAATTGCATTTACCTCAGAAGTCTTTTCGGTGGGAGGGGTAGGAGACAGAGCATTTTGAACATTAGAAGAAGTAGGTTTGGGGGTGGTGCTTGAGGAAGAATGTGGTTGGGCATGGAAAGTGCCAATCACACCGTCGGCTGCATGAGAGGTAGCTGGTAGTTGAAGTGGCGAAAGTGGAAGGAAGAGGTGTGTCAGGGAGTAAGTTGTAAAGAGTACCCATTTGTGAGTAAACAAGGTCAAGATATTGAGCACGACTTATGGCTTGGTCTTCTGTGACAACTCCACCCATGGCGATGTCACGTGCAATGTCGTTCAAAAATGATTTTGTGAACCACTCTGCCAACAACTGATCGGGAAGTTTGAGTTTGATGAGACGTCGTCTCCTTCGCCATTCATGAATGTGATTAGATATATGAGTGGCTTTGGTTTGTTTGAAAGAACTCAAAATCTCAGCCCCCGTTTCATAACGGATCGGTAACTAGTAGTGAGTGAGGAAGGCCATAGCTAGGATGTTGAAGTCGGCAAAGAAACCTCGTGGTAATTCTATATACCACTTCGCAGCAGAACCCATGAGAGTTATTTGAAAAAGATGTAAACGAATAGAGTCATCCATCAAGGAGTTGGATGAGCACCAGAGGTGAAAAGTCATGACGTGATTGTTCGGGTCCTCTCCCACTTTGCCATCAAATTTAGGGATGTCTGATGGTAGCTTGGATGGTATAGAAGGCCATTGGGGAGAGTGATGAATTAGATCATTTAAAATCCTTGACAGATCTGGGAGATCCAAAGTGGCCAAGAAGGGTAACTGTCTATTCACATGCAGGTACTGGTGGCTTTGGGGAGGGAGCCCCGTCAACAAACTAGTGGGACCATAAGCAGTCTGCATATAATGTGAAGACCCAGGCAGATTTGGTGGTTGTTGTGGAGGAAAGTAGCCCATGGGATTGTATCCTTCAATAGAGACGTGAGTCTGAGCATTCGAGCCCCAAATAGGATTGGACGTACCTAGATATGGTTGGCCTATACTAGGGGGTATAATGGATGCAACTGGAAGTTGTTTCCCCCCAGTCGATTGAGGATTATGTTATATCAGAGGATTCCAATACTGGGCCAAGGATGAAGGTATGTTTTGTCCGTAAGGTGGGGTCGGTGGAGGTTGTCCTCCAATCGGGGGTTGTGTTCCAATTGGGGGTAGTGTTCCAATTGGGGGTTGTGTCCCAATTGGGATTTGCATTCCAATAGGAATTTTCCCTACAAGGGGGGGTTGAGTCAAACCTCTGTGGTGAAATTGTCCACCAACAGGAATCTGGTAATTTGGTGTGAATGACGGAATAGTGCCACTAGGATTAGTGTTGCCGGTGGAGGACGAGAAAGGTCCTCCAAAAGGGGGTTGAGGAAGTGTCGGAATGAAACCGGGAGGAGAGTGCCCAGAAGAAGAGGGACCACCAGGAGTTCCAGATGGGGTTTGCGTAGGAGTGGGAATAGAAGCATTCAACTCATGGTATTCGGGTGGAAGTATTGGGGTGACACTGGGTGAGAGAGGTGTGTCGATGGGGGCTTGACTAGCCACCGTAATCCCGGTGTGAATACTTGTAGTATCTATGTAATGGACCATTTCTATAGGGACAGTCAAGATGTGGTCAAATCGCAGAGCATCTGTACCAAGAAAATAATAAGCAGTAGTAAAAGGTATTGCGTCTAGGTCAAAGGTTTCGAGGAACGCAGGTGAGACGGTGATTTCAATGCTTGATCTTGCACCAAAAAGGTCCCGTCTAAAAATGCCAGCACACCAAAAAGGATCTTGGCCCTCAGGTCCTGGAAAGGGTCCAATCGGTGATCCAGAAGACAACACAACTAAGTCTCCGGAATAATTCACTCGCATAATACGTCTCTCAGAATTGGGGTGAAGTCGAAAGTCCTCTTGAGTATTGGTAATTTGAAAACATTCTAGAGAGTCAGTTCTTTCCACTTGTGGAGTGGTAACATCTTGGACTTCACTATGTTGAGGAGATCCCTCAGGTGAGCTTGTAGGCAGGGGTTAAGAACCTTCCAGATGTTCTGGAGATAAACCCTGCATTCTATGTGAACGACATGGAGGATCTATTGTGAACGGGTTACAAACTTACGAAGAAAGTCCTATGGTCAACTTGGGTAAACAAACAACATGCGCTAGTAAACAAAATCTAGGAAACAATACCAAGCAAACAAGACCTTCTAATTTCGAAGTCACTAGTTGTTGATGAAATCCAACGTCGCAACAACGAGACGAGAAGGGGTTGGGCTAGGGTGGAAAAGTTACGCTGACGACCTGCTTAACGGACTTACACCCTGGTGCAAGCTCCCACACATAGTCGTGGGTATACCCTCCAAGGATCCCAAGTGAGTTTGGCCAACGTCGATTCTAGGTACCGTGAAGACTTGCCCCTTCACAGTCACCTTGTGTAAGACCCTAAAAATATAGGCCACTAAGGTTACCACCGACAACATTAAAGCCTAGGGGGATAGTCGACAGTCCGATCCACACGCAAGGGCAGGGTATCTAACCCGAAATCAACTCAAGAGGCTTCCACTCATCATTATGGGTATACCTCCAAGTGACCCCCATAATACATGCAATCTCTACACCAATATCGACAAAGCAGGGTGAGTAACTCTGTCAATATCAATGCGACCTCAGGTTTGACCCTTGTGTGAGAAGGGCTTCCCAGGACAAAATGTTGTAAATGGAATTTGACAGTCCTTAACACAAGATGCTATTGTGTGTTTTGTGCTTTGGAGAGTGTATCTCTCTGCCTATTCCAAAGTGCTAGCCTAGCTAAATGTTGGTGTAATAGAGCCCTAGAAAAGAGTTACTAGTTAATTTTAAAATTGCGCAATGTTATTAAGGGTTGTTGTTACTCAAAGGAAATGGAGATGAAACTGATGTTGTGTGAGACTCTGACCCAACAATGCATAGATAGGAATGAAATATATCAATTTTCGTTCGATGAATCCTATGTACGGGAGGGAAAGAGAAGTGTTCCGGAACAAACTTGAACTACGATACACAATTTCCTTTACAATGCAATCCCAATGAATCACGCAATAATGACAATTCTCTTATTTGTTCTTTTTCAATAATTTCAACAATTGATTTTCAATATTTTCAACGAAAATGATTTTAAAAGAAAAATGTTTTTTTACTTTTCAAAAAGGATCCACACCATGATGGTGAAAGTGAGGAAAACCAATAACTAATGAACAAGCAATAAACAAAAACACAAACCAATCTTTCAATGGAAACAAAAATGACAGGCAAACAAAAATAGTCTTTTCAATTTCATGAGAACAATGATCTTCCAAATAATGAGCAAATGAGAAAGACAAAGAATCCCAACTTTCAAACCGATCACTGGCTCTTAACCAACAAGCACTCAGATTCCAGGATCAGAGAGTATATCTTTGCCAAGAAAAGTCAAGAGATGAGAGTTGAGAAAAAGATGGACTGGAAGAGCCTTTGATTTTTGAAGACTGATCGTGCACAAAATTCGAAGACAAGAAAACATCAACCAATGGTCCAAGAAGTTCTTTTCAAACACCTATATTGATCTGGACAGCTAAACATGCAAAAATCTTAAAACAAAAAATTTTAAAAGAGGGTTCGCAGGCTATCAGTGTTGTGCAGTGCGAGAATGGGTCATTCTCCCAGGATAGCTTTGAGCAGAGTGCGGGAACCTCGCACTGAACTTAAACCCAGAGTGAGAACTCAGGGTGTTCTCATAGGCCACTGTGGGGTTTAGTGCGAGAATGCCTGAAACTAGGAAAAATTTTGGAAAAAGACAACAAATTTGAAGGGACTTCTAGACTCAAAGGGTCTATCAAGGTGTCCTGAAGACTCAGAGATTTATAGAAATGGAGAAAGGTAAGGCAAGAGAAAATGGCCAAGGAAAAACCACAAAAAAAATGGGTTGCATCCCCAGTGGAGTTGCCAATTTTGTTATCGGACTAATCAGTAGGTGCGGACACTAACAGATCTCCCTAGATCCACCTGGATCTAGAATAAAACAGGACAGGACATGACTCTTTCCCTAAGTTATGACCATTGAATTAGCTAGTAAGGAGGAACAAGTGACATAACTTGTATCGCTTCCTAGGGTCTCTGTTGCTCCCGCTTCGCTCTGGTGCTCTCATGAGGTCAAGACCAAGACAACACAAACCAACCAAAGTGAAGATAGCAAAATATATTCAATTGTCAACTTATGTGTATGACCAAGGAATTACACAATAAAGTAAGAATGACTTTATGGGAAAAGGACATGCCGTTGTATCATATTAATCGAAAGTAGAAGATACAACCTGATTGCCTTGATGTCACAAGCTTCCTTTCGGTGACTCTTGGTTCCAACACACACACTTGCTCGATCCTTGCATTTGCTCGATCCTTGCATGAAGAAGATCTGAATCCTCTTGATAGACTTGCTAGAGTCTTCAAGCTCCTGTTCAAGCTGGGTTCTTCACACAATTCCTTCACCAATTCTCCAATTAATCATGCTTAACCTTTTCCATGAGAATCATATCAATATATAGGAGAGGATGAGATGGTTACATACATGAGAATGATCCCACCAAATCAGGGAAACCAATAAAATGATAACCATTCGAATGCCAACCCATTCTCTAGAAGATTCCCTTCTAGAACCCTCGAGAATTCTTCCTTTTTCCAAGCTTGAGAACAAGTTCGCACCCTAAACATAGAGCACAGTGTGAGAAGTTCGCACCCTAGATGAAGGCAGCCTACAAGAATGGGTCATTCTCGCACCCTAGGCTATAAGCAACCTATGAACTCTCTTCAAAAATATGTTTTCTGAAAGGAGATGAATGTCACTTTTCTCAGGAGAAAGTTTTTGTTGGGAGCTTGAGTACACTATCATCAATACACCATCAAGATGACCAAAATCATGGGTAACACCTCGATCTCAAAAAACCTTCATTTGGGCCCTCAAAATGGCC
>JASDQU010100812.1:90576-103415 GCA_032191745.1 Picea mariana | reverse complement strand
CTTAACCTTTTCCATGAGAATCATATCAATATATAGGAGAGGATGAGATGGTTACATACATGAGAATGATCCCACCAAATCAGGGAAACCAATAAAATGATAACCATTCGAATGCCAACCCATTCTCTAGAAGATTCCCTTCTAGAACCCTCGAGAATTCTTCCTTTTCCCAAGCTTGAGAACAAGTTCGCACCCTAAACATAGAGCACAGTGTGAGAAGTTCGCACCCTAGATGAAGGCAGCCTACAAGAATGGGTCATTCTCGCACCCTAGGCTATAAGCAGCCTATGAACTCTCTTCAAAAATATGTTTTCTGAAAGGAGATGAATGTCACTTTTCTCAGGAGAAAGTTTTTGTTGGGAGCTTGAGTACACTATCATCAATACACCATCAAGATGACCAAAATCATGGGTAACACCTCGATCTCAAAAAACCTTCATTTGGGCCCTCAAAATGGCCCTGGAAGTTAAAAACTGCTAAAAATAGTAAATTGCCAAAATTGCCAGAAAACTATTTTGAGCCAGTCGGAAAAGATGGGTGGCCATTGATATGCACCTGGATCACTTCAACCCTCTATTTTATATGCTCCAACCTTAAGGAAGCTCCAACTCCTTGATTTCTCTGGCACCAACCGAAAGGAACCTACAACCCCCTTTCCTTGCCCTGCCCTGCCTCCTTGAAATATAAGTGTAGACTCAAACTGTCACTACCACTAATCAACCTGTAACTTCCATTGTCATTGATATATCAACCTGTCACCAACCTGTCACTATCACTATGACATCAACCTATACCAGATCATGCGTCAACCATGTACCAGATCATGCATCAACCATGTACCAGAACCTGTACCATACCATGTACATCAACCATGTACCAAAACATGTACCATACCATGTACATCAACCATGTATCAGAACTTGTACCATACCATATGCCAAGTATCTAAAATGTGCCAATGTATCAAAAATATGCCTCGATTATGAACCATAACAACCAATATCATAAACCAATTGTATGCCTCACACATGTTCCAATCATCACAAAGATGTTCCTCTAACAATGAACCATAATATCCATAGACTAAGTACCAAGGATATGTCTCAAACATGTATCAAAATCACCAAGACATGAACCTCAACCATATGCAACCATATACCAAAAAGGGGCCTCCAAGACATGCCTTAAGCATGTGCCATACCATCCATGATACAAGCCTCAAACAAGAAAAACAAATGCATACCTTTACTCATGAAAAAACAATTGATACATACCATCTCAGATCATGTAGCAACCCTGATGTATCACCATACCTTGTTGAAACATGAACTAACCATCCTTCTTCATAACTATCTTAGCCTTGTTGGATAGATGTCGGATATCATGCGCAGCCTCGCGTGATAGACCCTAAACAACCCAAGGATTTTCCTCGTGGGACACTAGTATCCTGACCCATGGGGGTCATCTAAATTAGGGTTTCCTAAAACCCTTCCTTCTCTACAACTTTGAGATTTTCCCACTCCTTTCTTCCTCAGATTTGCTTCCTCAGACACGCTATGAAATGGTTTACCAAAAGATGACACTTTAAAGATATATATGCATTGAACTTTTGTGTAACAATGAGAGGCTTATTGAGGTGTATTTATGCTTTTCCAAGTGACTTATTTTATTCACTTTAGGGACGACCTGTACTTTATTGTTATAACTATTTTTCCCTTTAATTAATGACTTGTAACTTCTTGTTGCAACCATTTAGGGGTTTCTTAACCATTCTTTGGAGCTTCAAATTTCATGACCTCATATCTCCTCAATCGCGGGCAACTACGTGACATACCACCTTATACCATTGGAAACGACATGACGAGGATTATCCGTCTATGAGGGTTTTGTATGTACTTGTTATGTTCTTCAACATCATTTTCCTCAGTCTATTTTGGGCCTCATGACCATAGCTCCGGGTTTCTTGTAGACTTTTTCAAAGTGCCTTCATGTGAGGGCCATGCCTAAAGATATTCCATAAAGGGACCACTTTGGAGAACTCTTCGATTATACCCATTACTTCTAGAGGCTTCTAGACTTCCTCTAAAGTTGACATCAGTGACAATCAATTTTCCAACAATCTCCCCCTTTTTCAATGATGGAAACACTCATGCTCCCCCTGTGACCAATGCTTCCACTGTTTGCATGCTTTTTTTCTTTCTCCCCCTTTGACATCAATGGAAAAGGGTAACTCCCCCTATCAATCTGCTTCTAAAATTCCTCTCTTCTGATGCTTTTGTCCATTGGTGCTTCCTGATGAAGTAGACTATTGACATATATATAATCATTCATATTAAGATTCATTTATCTTCTTTGCATAGATAATTTCTCTCCCCTTGTATTCTAAGTGAAAAATGTGTAGATCACTAAGGAGCATAAGCTATTCCAAGTTTCTGTCAAAGATACTCAAATGTCTCTCTTGGGAGAGGTTTAGTGAAGATGTCTGCAATATGTTCCTTTGCTCCAATATACTCTAACTTGGTATTATTTTTTGTAACATGTTCCCACATAAAGTGACAATTGATCGGAATATGTTTGGCCTTGGAATGCATCATTGGATTCTTGGAGATACTGATAGTACTTTGTCACAGAATATTGAAATGGGCTCATCATAATTCACTTGGATATCTTGAAGGTTTTTCTTCATCCATAGAACTTGAGTACAACATGTTGTTTCTGCAATGTATTCTTCTTCTGTTGTAGACAATAATACTGAGGATTACTTCTTACTTAACTAGGATACCAAAAAATCACCCAAATAGAAGGTTGCTTCACCAGTACTTCTTTGATCATCAATGCTTCCTACCCAATCTACATCTGCATAGGTGACCATAGTCATCTCATTTCCTTTTGGATACCATAACCCAAACTCTATTGTGCCTTTAAGATATCTGAAGATCCTCTTTAGTGCTAGAACATGGGTTTTTTTCGGTGTTGCTTGAAATCTTGTATCTTGTCCAACTACTTGCATTACATCTGGTCATGAAGTTGTCACATAGAGTAGGCAGCATCATTGATATGTAGAGTCTCTAATTTTATTCCTTAGACTCATCATATTTTCTTAACTTGCAACCGGTCACCATAGGAGTACTTACTGGTTTGCAATCTTCCATTCTAAACTTCTTCAACATTTCTTTGATGTACTTGGTTTGAGAAATGAAAATTCCTTCATCCAGTTGTGATATCTGAAGTCCTAAAAAGAATGTTAATTCACCAAGTAGTGACTTTTCAAACTCAATCTGCATGTCTTGGGAAAACTTCTTACTCATCTTGTCATCATCACTTCCAAAGATAATCTCATCCACATATACTTCAATGATAAGTATGTTTTTTCCTATCAATCTTTACATAGAGATCGTTATCTACATTACCCTCTTTGAATCCTTGTTCATGCAAATACATGTTCAGTCTTGAATATCAGGCTCTAGGGGCTTGCTTGAGTCCATACAAAGCTTTCTTCAATATGTAAACATAATCTTCCCTTTCTGACAGTAGGAACACTTCTTGTTGTTCGATATAGACTTCTTCTAATTCACCATTTAGAAATGTTGATTTTACATCCATCTGATATACCTTGATTCTCTTGGAACATGCATAGGCCAAGATCAGTCTGATTGTTTCCATTCTGGAAATAGGGGAAAAAAAATTCTTCAAAATCTACTCCTTCAACTTTAGTGTATCGTTTGCATATTAATCTTACTTTATTTCTGGTTACATGTCCATCTTCGTTTAGTTTATTTTTGAACACCCATTTTGTACCAATCACATTTTTGCTTTTTGATCTTGGAACCAGCTCCCATGTTTCATTATTCTCTATCTGATTCAATTCTTCTTCCATAGATTTAACCCAATGTTCATCATTACTATATTCCTCAAAGATGTTTGGTTCAACTGTGGATAGTAGTGCAAGGTGTATTTGCTCTGGTGTGTGTAACCTTTTACTTCCTCTGGTTTATATTCCTGCATTTATGTCTCCAATAATATGTTCTTGTGGATGATTCTTCTGAACCTAACAGTTAGGTTTCCTGGAGGGCATCAAAAAGTCGTGCTAGTCATTTTCTTCTTGTTATTCTTTTGTTTATTGTTATTATTGTTGTTGTTCTTCTTCTTCTTCTTCTAGCTCTTGTTCTTTTAGTTCTTCTTCTCTTTTTGTTCATTTTGGATTTTTCCTTTCTTCTTTGATCTTTGGTACAACTGCTTCATCATTTTTTACATTTATACTTTCCACTAGTTTTTTGAGTATTAGATTGTAACATTAGTATGCCTTACTTTTGTTTGATTAACCAACCAATATGTCTTTATCAACTCAAGAATAAAATTCTCCATCTCTGTCGTCTTCTTTTTTATGTAGCACTTGCTTCCAAATACTATAAAATGTTTTATGTTTTCTGGTGTTCCCTTCCATAACTCATATGGTGTCTTGTCATTGTTACTTCTGAGCATTTCTTTGTTCAAGATATGAACAGCTTCGTGCATTTCTTGTACCCAAAAGACATTGCTCAATTTTGAATCCTTCAACCTAGTTCTAGCCATCTCTGTTACAGTTATGTTCTTCCTTTCAATGACTCCATTTTGTTGAGGTGTCCTAGCTATTTAGAACTACCTTTTTATTCCATGCTCTTCACATAATTTCATGAACTCTTTTGATATGAACTCACCTCCATCGTCTGATCTTAAGCACTTAATTCTCTAATCCATTTCATTTTCAACCATCTCCTTGAATATTTTGAAATTTCTAAATGCCTCTGATTTCTTCTTGAGAAAATACATTGCAGTCATTCTTGTATAGTCATTGTTATCCCCTAGCCTAGGGATAATTAAGGACATCATGTCTCAAGGCCCATAGGTCCTAGACATGGAGTACCAAGAACCAGATGACTTGATCATGGCCCTGGAGGGCCCCTATTTTCTTTAGTGCATTCCACATATCACCAGCAGCAGTATCCATCACACCAGTTTGGTCCTGAAGTAGCGGTGATTCTTTCTCTATGAGGTAATGAGTCTGGGTATCATGGTATGTGTCACTCTAATTTTTGAAGCACTTGAATATGTTGAATTGAATCCTTCTTCAATTTCATGACGTTTGCTTGGATATTGTGCTCTTTGCCTCATTTATACTTGGAAGGGTGACGTGGTGCCCTAGTAAGTTGATTTCCCTTTAGGATGGGTTGCTACTCGGTGGATCTGTGAAAAGAAATCATTCATTCCCTCCATACTTACCACTTTCCATCTTTATTCCTTTCATCTCTCTTATCCTTGTTTGGGCATTGGGATTGGCTACACTAGGAAGGGTTGTACCTTACCTCGCGTGAAGAAGGGGCTAAAGGCCGAGAGGGTAAAAGTAGTTGGAAAGAGTTAAAAGAAAATGTTGAAACCTTTGAGATTCTTCACCCAAGGATCCCCAAGAAAGCAGTGAAAATATTCTCAGTAAGAAAATGGGACACATAAAAACTTAAGATACTATTTGGTGGATAGGAGGTCTCATCATGAGCCGACCTATTATGACCATGGGCATGTAGTGTTATGACACTACCACCTATATGGTCACCAAGCCAGGGTAGTGGCTCTTTGTGGCATAACCAAGAGAAAGGGGGTCTCATCACGAGCATGCCTTCTCATTTCCATGAAATTTTTGTGGATAACGTTGTTACCTATGGTCATCAAGCTAGGACAATGGCCCTCAACTATTTCCTTGAAGCACAAGAGAAAAATATCAAAAGAAATAAAACTAAGAGTAAAAGGAAGTGAATGTGATAGGAAAAAATTGCATTTATGACAAGGTGCAACTCACCCTCTACAAAGGCACCCACAGGTAAGACTTTACATTTCCCTATTACTACATGCACCCCATGCCCAAATATTTACCCCATGCCACCTCATACACTTACATGACTTAGACTAGATCCCACCTGGGAAACACCAAAAATTAAGAGAGGTTAGCCCATAGGACACCCTAATACCTTCTCCAAACCTCAATTGTCAAATTACATAATGTCTTTGAGCATTTGTCTAGGTTAAGGGGAGTTTGATGCACGTGTTTGGGTAATTTAATTATTGGATCTTATTTACATGCTATGATCCCTGTGACTTATGAACCCCCTGGAGGGCATACTTGTTGTTGTTGCAGGACCTTGCCCAGCGAACAGCTACACATGAGGGAATGATTAGCTCGTACCTTCATGGGGGCGTAAATCCCACAGATCAATGTTGACCCCAGCCAGGGGTAATAAGAGATTGAAAAACCTGCACCGAGAGAAAGAAGAATGTTGCCTTTGGAGGCACCCTGGAATACCTAGACCCAAGGGACCTTTCTCTTCCCACATGGAAATTAGCCCTTGAGGGCCTTGGACGTCATCATGGATACCCTAGACGTCATATAGAACTAGTCCTGTCATCTTGGATGGAATTTATGAGGCATTGGCACATGTGGGTAGGGTTTCAAGCCTTTGGAGGCCCAACATTTCACCTTCCCTACCCAGTGTTCCATACTTGGGGCTCAATGTCACCCTAGAGGGGCATGACATCACCCCTAGAGTGATTCTTAGATGTAAATTAATTTTATTATGTCCAAATTTAATTTGTGTAAAAAATTGGCCAGGTCGGCCCAGTAATTATGCACTGAAAATAATTTTTGGTTAAATTTTGTATAAATAAGCAGAAAGTGACATTAATTTTCATAACAACTTGAAATTAACACCCTATTAGGGTTATTCTCTGAAAATGTGAGACGCCACTCTTGTTTAAGGCTGAATTTTGCAACTTGGATCAATTTTTAAAGTTTTATGGTGATCTTGCATGGTATTCTCATGATTATTCTTGGTGCAAGTAAGTGAAATATGCATTTTGTCATCTATTGAATGGTTTATTGTATGGTTTTATTTGCTCATACAAGATTATGAAATTGCATGGTGTATTTAATGCTTGAAGTAAGAAACTTAAGTTGCTACTTTCTTACTTTTTATTTGTCAAGCTTTTCATTAATTGATCTAGTAACTAGTGAAACCCTAGAGCCCTAAATTGCTAGCACTCTAAGGGTTTGGACTTAGTTATTATTTCATAATTTTTTACTCCATAAGAAGGATAAATAGAGCAAGGCTCGAGGGCATAGAATTTTTTACACCCTAGAATCTTGTCTCTTGAGGTCAAAGCCTAGGAGGACTTAAGTTACTACTTCTCCTAGGCCTTTTCCCTCTTAGACTTTTGTGCATCATCATCATTGATTTGCATCCTTAGAAGAAGTCGTCCACCTTGACTCCATTACCCTTGAAGGCACTAGTCCTCCTCTCTTACCTCTTGACAAGACTCAACTCAAACTCCTTCACTTCATACTCAAACTCTTTCACTTTATACTCTACTAATTTGCTAACCTAGTCTAGAAATACTAACAGCTAATTTTTTGTTGTCATAATCATTGCTACAATTATCATTTTGCAGCTTATATTAGCCTACTAACCATCTAAGTCATCCCATAATTTGTATAAGGAAAGGTACTATCAATAAGTGTTAAAGTGTATGTTTAATTTCCTTTTTAGAGTGAAAATTATGAAGGTGTTACCATTGTCATAGTTGTTGTTATAGTCATTGTTGCAACCCTTAATAGCCCTAAAATCATCCATAAAGTCATTGGGAATTTGTACTAAGCAAACCATAATCATTGGATATTGAAGTAGTTTCTTATTGCTCTATTATAGTACTTTTCTAAAGTGGTTTTATTGTTGTCATCATCATTAATTAATGTTGTTTGGATAGCCATTTAAGTCATTCATTGACTTATATTTATCTTGAAAAGTGTGAGTGACAAACCATTATCAAGTTTTCAAGACTATTATATCTCTTCCTTCTCATCATAACTTGCACCTTTCAAGATACATTGTTGCTACTATGATCTCACTTTCATTGTATAGTAACTTGTTCACACAACACATAATTTGTTTAATAATTAATTGATTATAACTATTGCTACTAATGTTTGATATTTCATTGGTAAAGGGAAGGTACAAACCCATTTTCATTTTCCCTTGTCCCTTTCAACTTCACCAAAGTGACTTCTTCTGTGACCTAAAGAGGGGTGGGTTTTCACTGTATCTTTTTGCCCCTCATCAACCAACTAGGTCGTGGGACGTATCCCTAGGAGTGAGGCTTTCCTCCTCCTAAATAGAAAGAGGTATCTTATTGGGGTGATATTGATAGGGTTAGCTACGTGTTACAATAATCTAAGCCTACTTTCCCTCGGGCTTTAGGAAAGTATAGATTGTGCGATAACATTTTTGGCACCTTTGCCAGGGAACATCGAGTCAATTTTCCTCATACGACACTTATTCGGTAATCCTTTTGCCCAAAGCCTGTACTTCACGAAGCTTACCTAGAAACTCCACTGAGGGTGATTCCCTCTTTTCCCTTTGATGATCCATAGAAGGATTATCTAGATACTCCACTAATAACAAATCCAATCATGGCTTGTCAATGGGACCTGGGTAATTTTAAACCCTTGGATATGAGTGAAATTTTTGGTTACCCTAGACAAATTCCTCCGAGGTATGAAAATTGGCTCCCTAGATTCACTGGTAATGATGGGGTTAGGGCCGAAAATCACATGGATAATTTTTGGGATTTCTTTCAACTCCACCCTATCAATGATGATGTTGAATATTTGGTAATGAAACTTTTCTCTGCCACTCTTCATGGAAATTCTAGGAAATGGTATGATGATCTCCCCAATTTTAGCATCACATCTATGGACCAATTAGAAGAAACCTTTCTCGAGAAATGGGGTATTAAATTAGAAGATATCCACATGCTAATAAAAATACTCGAAAACATGAAACAAACTAAGAATGAGACTGTCAAGGAATTCCATACCAGGTTTGAGAATTTGCTACAACAAATTCCTAGAAGCCATCATCCTGAAGACAAGTACCTCGTTTACCTCTATACCAATTCACTCATAGTGCAATTATGATTTCTCCTCAATGAAAAAGGGCCAAGAATAATCCAGGAATATTATCACATGGCTATACAAATTGAGGCAAATATCTCCTTGTTCAAGGAAGAACGCCTCTTTACTCCAGAAATCAAAGTTGATGACCCCAAAGATACCCCAAACACTCTTAGTCTGGAGAGATTATCTTCCCTTGAGATATTCGTTAGTAAAATATAGGAAATATGGGAACAAKTCATCGACCAAAAAGAAGTGTAGGAGAGGGATCCTAATGAATTTTACCAATCCCATGAGGAAGAGCAAGAGTATACTCATGCTTCTATCGAGGATAATGAGGACCTGGCTGAAGAGCGAGAGCCTGAAGATATCAAACATGATGATGAAGTATTAATGTGTGCTCATCMCTCTGATGAAGCCATCTGAGATCCTATTCCTCCTCCAAAAGAACAAGAGGATGAGGTTAGTCACTTTCCTTTTCATGTTTCTTACGATACCCTATTCTATGATTCAAAAGGTGAAAAAGAAATGGAATCCTTGGACAAGCTAGACCCTTTGTATTATGAAGCTGAAGATGTAGGGGAAAGTCATGAGGATGAGGCATTGATGCTTTCTCTTTCAGTTGATGAAGTCATCCAAGTCTTCGACACTCTTGCATATGAAGAAGTGAATATGGTAATTTATTTCCCTTTCCAAGATTTTGAAGATACTTTATTTTGTGATTTAGAAAGTGAAGAACGATTAGAGGAGCCCTTGGATGTTTTAAGCCCTTCATGTTATGATAAAGGTAATGACATGGTTGATAATATTGATGAGTTCATACATGTCGGGAAATGTAAATGAGATGTGATTGGGTACAATGGGGATCCCATTTATGACATTGAGGTGTCATTTCCAAATGTTGCCTTTACAACTATCATATGAGGTTACTATTAATTTTGACATTTGGAAACAAGGAGATGTTGTAGTTACATATGTTTTCCAAGCACCCAAGGGTGACCTAGTTCTACATTCTCCTTGTGATTTTTGGTCATACCATGAGGATTTTGATGAGTATTCCTTTGAGCACTTGGATTTATTCTATGAAGAATATTATCAACCATTATTGTGCTCAGATCTTGATAAGGGTAAGGACATTTCTTTCCTAAAGCAGGATACTTGTGACAAGGTTTCCAGCTCCCTTCGATTACTTTATCTCATTATGTCACTAAGGATGTTGTTGGGAAACATGTCCCTTGTCCCAAGTTTTATCTAGGGCAAAGCCTTCTTTTAGAATTCAAGGGTAGGTTGGATACCTTAAGAAGAAGTTTAATATCTCAGTATTTCATCTTTCCCTTAAAAAATTGTCAATCATCCTTTAGATTATTAATAGTCCCTTCTCAGACTTTGGGTATTGATGACGTCGAAGGTAGTCAACCTTCAGAATCTTTGAGCCATCCTCTTGAGTCTTCAACCTTTCACGATTTTTTTATTAGATGGATTGAGAACCTTTCTAGAAGTATGACCTGGCATAATTTTGTCCCTCCCTCCTGCCTCCATGAGCTAGACTCCACGATTTCCTATGATATAATGCATGCTCTAACTCATGTTATTTTTGTGCTTAAATTGTCATTGTTTTGGTTTCTGATGAAGCATAGAGGCAGGTATTATGAGGTATTGCTAGGATGGTTTCACTGGTTATATGAATACACCTAGCATTTAACCAATAGGTAAGTACAGGTAGGTAGGCATTTCCATCCATTGTATATACCATTTGCATATCATGTTAGCAAGTTGTAGTTGAATTTTCATATTGTCTTGATTCATTATGTATATATGTATGCTCATAATCATAGATGCTTTTATTTGTTTATTTATCATATATGGACGAGGGGTGATATCACCACCCTAGGGATTACTAATATTTTTTGTTGACTTTTAGCAGGCACAGGTCATACCAGCGATGTTGAGGTTCTCATGCGCTCTACGGTGAGCACATGTCCCCGATTTGGAGTCAGATGTTATCCCCTAGCCTAGGAATAACTAAGGAGATCACGTCTCAAGACCCACAAGTCCTAGACATGGAGTATCGAGAACCAAATGACTTGAGCATGGCCCCGGAGGGCCCCATTTTTCTTCAGTGCATTCCACATATCACCAACAACAGTATCCATCACACCATCCTGGTCCTGAAGTAGCGTCGAGTCTTGCTCCATGAGGTAATGAGTCTAGGTATCATGGTATGTATCACTCTGATTTTGAAACACTTGAATATGGTGTATCAAATCCTTCTTCAATTTCATGATGTTTGCTTGGAAATTATGGTATTTTCCTCATTCATACCTGGAAGGGTGACATGGTGCCCTAGTAAGTTGATTTCCCTTTATTATGGGTTGCTACTAGGTGGATTTGTGAAAATTCATTGTTTGTTCCCTCCATACTTACCACTTTCCATATTTATTCCTTTCATCTCCCATGTCCTTGTTTTGGCATTGGRATTGCCTACACTAGGAAGGGTTGTACCTTACCTTGTGGGAAGAAGGGGCTAAAGGCCCAGAGGGTAAAAGTAGCTGGCAAGAGTTAAAATCCAATGTTGAAACCTTCGATATGCTTCACCTAGGGATCCTTGAGAAAGAAATGAAAAKATTCTTAGTAAGAAAAGGGGACCCATAAACACTCAGGGTACTAGTTGATGGATAGGAGGTCTCATCACGTGTCAKCCTATTATGACCATGGGCATGTAGCAGTATGACACTACCACCTATCTGGTCACCAAGCTAGGGTAGTGTCTCTTGGTGGCATAACTAAGAGAAAGGGGGTCTCTTCATGAGCCAACCTTCTCATTTCCGTAAAATGTTTATGGATAATATTGTTACCTCTGGTCATCAAGCTGGGACAATGGCCCTCAACTATTTCCTTGAAGCACAAGAGAAAAAGATCAAAAGAAATAAAGCTAAGAGTAAAAGACAATGAATGGGCTAGGAAACAATTGCATTTATGACAAGGTGCAGTTTTCCCTCTACAAAGGCACCCATAGGTAAGACTTTACATTTCCATGTTATTACATTCACCCCATTCCCAAATAGTTACCCCATGCCACCTCACAGACTTACATTACTTAGACTATATCCCACCTGGGAAACACCCAAACTTAAGAGAGGTTAGCCCAATAGGACACCCTGATACCTTCTCCAACCCTAACTTGTCAAATTACATAACGTCTATGATGCACATGCTTGGGTAGTTTAATTATTGGATGTGATTTGCATGCTATGATCCTTGTGACTTATGAACCCCCTGGAGGGCATACTTGTTGTTGTTGCAGGACCTTGCCCAGTGGACAGGTATGTTGGAAGATTGGTTGTTGTCATTGATGTCAACCCTAGTCATGGGTTTTGGACTGCAAGATTGAAGAAGGTATTTGGACATGAAGGAAAATGCACATGCAGATACAACACCCATGGATGGATATTATACATCATGTTGTTTATGTTGGTATGTGTCACATCACGTGGATCCTCATGGTTGAAGAGAAATGAATTTTTGAAGATGACAAAGTGAATTGAAGAAGGAAGTACATGTAGGCCCTGAAGACAATTAAAGAAAATAATTACAAAATAAGAAAGTGTCAGGTCAGCCCTAATGTTAAAAGGAAGTGACATAAATGGTATAAATAAACATCATTATACATTCATTTGATACAAGTCTAATTTCAAAGGAAATAAGAAGAAAATAAGGCCATATTTCAAGGAAGGATGAAGTCTTTTGGTGATGTGTTCTAAGGTATGTTATTTTCAGGTCATCTTACCATTTTTGCTATATCTTTTTTTATAGAACGATTCAGATGGTGAAATCGCTATGGTATTGACAAGACATATCAAGGTAC
>JASDQU010100812.1:71949-82566 GCA_032191745.1 Picea mariana | reverse complement strand
CCTTGAGGGCCCTGGACATCATCACAGATACCCTAGACGTCATCCAAATTTGTTCTTGTCATCTTGGATGGAATTTATGAGGCATTGGCACATGTGGGCAGGGTTTCAGGACTTTGGAGGCCCAACGTTTCACCTTCCCTGCCCAATGTTCCATACTTGGTGCTCAACGTCACCCTTGGAGTGATTCTTAGATGCAAATTTAATTTAATTTGTGTAAAAAACTGGCCAGGTCGGCCCAGTAATTATGAACTAAAATTAATTTTAGGTTAAATTTTGTATAAATAAGCAAAAAGTGACATTAATTTTCATAACAACTTGTCCTTGGAGACAAGAGGTTTGAAATTTGAGCCATATTAGGGTTATTTGTTGAAATTGTGAGGCACCACTCTTGTTTAAGGCTGAATTTTGCAACTTGGATCAATTTTGGAAGTTTTCTAGTGATCTTGCATGGTATTCTCATGTTTATTCTTGGTGCAAGTAAGTGAAATCTCCACTTTTTCATCTATTGAATGGTTTATTGTATAGTTTTATTTGCTCATACAAGATTATGAAATTGCATGGTGTATTTAATGATTAAAGTAAGAAACTTGAGTTGCTACTTTCTTACTTTTTATTTGCAAAGCTTTTCATTAATTGATCTAAGTAACTGGTGAAACCCTAGAGCCCTAAATTGCTAGCACTCTAAGCGTTTGCATTTAGTTATTGTTGCATAAGTTTTCACTCCATAAGAAGGATAAGGAGAGAAAGGCGCTAGGGCCTAGAATTGCCTACACCCTAGCATCTTGTCTCTTGAGGTCAAAGCCTGGGAGGACTTAAGTTACTACTTCTCCTAGTCATTTTCCCTCTTAGACTTTTGTGCATCATCATCATCGATTTGCAGCSTTAGAAGAAGTCTTCCCCCTGGAATCCATTACCCTTGAAGGCACTAGTCCTCCTCTCTTACCTATTGACAAGACTCAACTCAAACTCCTTCACTTCATACTCAAACTCTTTCACTTTATACTCTACTAATTTGCTAACCTAGTCTAGAAATACTAACAACTAATTTGTTGTTGTCATAATCATTGCTACAATTATCATTTTGMAACTTATATTATCCTACTAACCATATAAGTCATCCCGGAATTTGTATAAGGCAAGGCACTATCAATAATTGTTAAAGTGTATGTTTAATTGCCTTTTTAGAGTGCAAAATCTGAAGGTGTTGTCGTTTTCATAGTTGTTTTTACAGCCATTCTTGAAGCCCTTAACATCCCTAAAATCATCCATAAACCATTGGGAATTTGTACTAAGCAAACCATAATCATTGGATATTGAAATAGTGTCTTATTTCTCTATTATAGTACTTTTCTGAAGTGGTTTTATTGTTGTCATCATCATTAATTAAATTTGTTTGGACAGCCATTTAAGTCATTCATTGACYTATATTTATCTTGCAAAGTGTGAGTGACAAACCATTATAAAGTTTGAAAGACTATTGTATCTCTTCCTTGTCATCATAACTTGCACCTTTCAAGATACATTGTTGCTACTATGATCTCACTTTCATTTTATAGTAACTTGTTCATGCAGCACATAATTTGTTTAAGAAGTCATTTATTATAATTGTTGCTACTAACATTTGATGCTTCATTGGTAAAGGAAAGATACAAACCCATTTTCATTTTCCCTTGTCCCTTTCAAATTCACCAAAGTGACTTCTTTTGTTGAGTGACCTAGAGAGAGGAGTGGGTTTTAACTGTATCTTTTTTCCTTTCATCAACCAACTAGGTCATGGGACGTCTCCCTTGGAGTGAGGCTTTCCTCCTCCTAAAGAGAAAGAGGTACCCTATTGTTGGGTATGTGTTATATTCTTTGAATGTGTGTGTGTGTGGGCATGTCAGATACGACAACTGCATCTATGATTTTTGCTATTTTTAGCGGATTTGTAAATTAATCCCAGATTAAGGGATTAGGGTTTTGGTATCTACGAAATACCTAAAAACATTGTATATATTGTATGGCGAATGGTTAAATTCGAGATATAATGAATATAAGAAAGGTTTTCCCAGTTGAGGGTTTCCGGTATAAAATCTTTGTGTACTCTGTGTATGAGCCATTGATTAATTTATGTATTGCTTTAGAATCTATATGCATTGGTTTACTTCACAGGTTTAAAACTTACATGTGGTATCAGAGCTTGTTTTTGGCTTCATAGGGACGCCTTTTTTTTTGAGGGTTTGGCTCGGTCTTGAGAGATCAAGTTTATCTTGGGTCTGTGATAAACCCAGGTTTACTGGAAGCTTTTGCAGTGGAGATTCGAGTAAATAAAGAGGAATGGCGAGCTCATCTAGAATTGAGATAGAGAAGTTCAATGGTAAAAACTTTGAGCTATGGAAGCTCAAGATGGAGGACCTTCTTGTAGACAAAGAACAATGGATCATTGTGGATCCTGGTACACAGCCTACTGTTACACCGTCTACTAGCACACAGGCTACTGGTACACAACCTACTAGTACACAAACTACTAGTATAGCAGCTATTGGTATGTCGAAGGAAGATTGGGACAAGTTGGACAGAAGAGCAAGGAGTACTATTCGACTCTGCCTAGCAGATTCAGTGTTGTTGAATGTCTCAGGAGAATCTACAGCCAAGGAACTATGGGATAAGTTAGGGCATTTGTATCAATCAAAGTCCCTGTTAAACAAGTTGTTTCTTTGAAAGAAGTTGTATCATCTTAGGATGGAAGATGGAGATTCTATGACAGAACATCTAAATCCCTTTAATACTCTGGTAATTCAACTTGGATCTGTTAATATTACGATTGCAGAAGAAGATAAGTGTATTACTTTGTTATTTTCTTTGCCAGACTCTTGGGATAATCTAGTTGTAGCAATAGGTAGTGCCACTCAATCTACATTGAAGTATGAGGATGTAGTTCCATCCTTGTTATCTGAAGAGATGAGGCGAAAAAGCATGGATGGTCACAGCGCACATGTTTTATTTGTAAGAGGGTGTACCCAAGACAGGAACCCTGGTAAGCCTTCAGGATGGAGATCTAAATCTACAGGTAGATCTAAGTCTCCAGGAAAATCTTTGAGGAAATGTTGGAAGTGTGGTAAAACAGGGCATTATAAGAAAGATTGCAAGTCTAAGAAGGTTGAAAAAACAAAGGGATCTGATAGTACCTCTTCCAAAGAGGCGAAAACCTCCACTGAAGAAGGAGGTGATGTTTAACTAGCATCTACAAGTACACATGTAGACCATGATGTATGGTTGATCGACTCAGGTGCGTCATACCATATGACTCCTCACAGGGAGTGGTTCTCCGAATATGAAAAATATGGTGGTGGTGATGTATTCCTAGGAGATGACTCGACAACAAAAATCTTGGGACGTGGAAGGGTTAAGTTGTTGTTAAACGATGGAAGGATTAGAACTCTCCCTGGGGTTCTACACATTCCAAAACTAGCCAAGAGCCTAATATATGTAAGCAAGTTGGGTGATGCAAGAGTGAAAAATGTATTTGAAAAGAACACTTGCAAGATGGTACGAGGAGCAATGGTGTTGATGAGGGGAGTTCATTGTGGAACTCTGTACAAGTTGGTGGGAAGCACTCATACTAATGGGTGTAATAGTTTTGTTGTCCCTGAGCAGAGTAATGAAGGAGACAAGACCAATACTGCCCCAGAAAAGAAGACCATGCTGTGGCATCAAAGACTAGGGAATATTGGAGAAAAGGGCCTTCGAACACTACACGGTAAAGGTATGGTTGAAGGTATGTCTAATTGCACTCTGGATTTTGATTTTTGTGAACATTGAATATATGGTAAATAGAATCGAGTAAGATTCCCATCTAGTGCTACAAGATCAAAGGGGATCTTAGAGTTGATACATAGTGATGTGTTTGGACCTGTTCATGTTCCATCCCTAGGTAAATCTGTGTATTATGTTTCATTCATAGATG
Source organism: Picea mariana (assembly GCA_032191745.1). Lineage (NCBI taxonomy): Eukaryota > Viridiplantae > Streptophyta > Pinopsida > Pinales > Pinaceae > Picea > Picea mariana. The sequence continues at coordinate 78,620 of JASDQU010100812.1, read as the reverse complement.
ATTTTTAAAGGAACACATGGATTTATTTTCTTAGAAAGAAATCTGAGGTATTTGATAAATTTAAAGAGTTTAAGGCTCTGGTAGAAAATCAGGCAAAGAAGAAAATAAAGGTATTGAGAACAGATAATGGTGGAGAATAATGCGGAAATGAATTCGAAGAATTCTATAAGAAGTGTGGCATAGCAAGGCAGAAGACTACTCCATACACTCCTCAGCAGAATGGAGTCACAGAAAGGATGAACATGACACTGATGGAAAAAACAAGGAGCATGCTCAGCGGTGCCGGGTTAGGACAAGAATTTTGGGCAGAGGCAGTGGGTACAGCATGTTACCTAGTCAATCGATCACCTTCATCAGTATTGGATGATAAAACTCCACACGAGGTATGGTCTGGAAAGAAACCCTCTCTTCAACATCTTAGAGTGTTTGGTTGTGATGCTTATGTACATGTTCCAAAGGAAAATAGGAGTAAGCTAGATAATAAAGCTAAAAAGTGTATCTTTATTGGTTATAAAGATGGTGTGAAAGGTTATAAGCTTTGGAACCCATAAACCAAGAAAATTGTTTACAGTCGAGATGTTGTTTTCAGAGACGTAAAAGATGTGTCCAAACAGGAATTCCCACCAACACAAGACAAACCTGAGAAAATAGAGCTTGAGTTGGATGATGCAAAATCTAAATCATCTGAAGAAGAAGAAGCAGAAGAAGAACCTCATACCCCAATATTGAGGAGATTAGTGAGAGATAGAAGGAAACCAGAAAGGTATAGTCCACCTGATTTTTATTCCAATTTTTCTTTATCTATTACTGATGATGATCCTAGAACTGTCAGGGAAGCAGTGAATTTAGAGGATAGTAAACTCTGGAAGAAGGCCATGGTTGAAGAAATGGATGCCTTGGATAAGAATGAGGCATGGGATATAGTTGAGTTGCCAACTGGAAGAAAATCAGTTGGTAGCAAATGGTTGTTCAAGAAGAAGTTTAATGCACAAGGTAAAGTGGAGAAATACAAAGCTCGGTTAGTGGCAAAGGTTATTCCCGGGTAGAGGGAATTGACTTTGGTGAGATTTTTTCTCCTGTTGCTAAGTTAACTTCTATTAGATTTCTTTTATCTATTGTTGTTTCTTTTGATCTTGAAGTGGAACAGATGGATGTGAAGACAGCATTCCTACATGGGGATCTGGAAGAAGAAATCTACATGAAACAGCCAGAAGGCTTTGTAGTGAAGGGAAAGAAAGTGTTGGTCTGTAAGCTAAAGAAGCCACTATATGGTCTAAAGCAATCACCTAGGATGTGGTACCAAAAGTTTGACACGTACATCCTTGGATTGGGATTTGTAAGAAGCAAGGTTGATCACTGTGTATATTCCAAGCAGGTTGGTAAACACTTCATTTATGTAGTGTTGTATGTTGATGACATGTTGTTGGTAGGAAATAACATGGATGTTATCAAGGAGGTGAAATCGCAGCTATCCTCCAAATTTGACATGAAGGATCTCGGTGCTACTAAGTTCATTCTAGGAATGGAGATTAAAAGATATCGTGCAAACAGGAAACTCTGGTTGAATCAAAGAAAATATGTTGAGACGATATTGCAGAGGTTTAATATGCATGGAAGTAAACCGGTCAAGGTTCCTATTCCTATAGGTGTAAATTTATCTACAGATCAGTGTCCCAAGACACAGGAAGAAGAAGAGGACATGTCCCATGTTCCATATGCCAGTGCAATTGGCAGTTTGATGTATGCAATGGTTTGTACTAGACCGGACATTGCACATGTAGTGGGAGTTTTGAGCAGGTATATGTCAAAACCAGGGAAAGAGCATTGGATAGCAGTAAAGAGGGTCTTCAGGTACCTTTGTGGTACCACTAGTTATGGATTGTGCTACCAAGGAAGACCGGGATTAGACAGAGTGGTGGACATACATGGCTTTGTTGATGCAGACTGGGTTGGACATCTGGATCGCAGAAGATCTACAAGTGGGTATGTGTTTAACCTATTTGGAGGAGCAATCAGTTGGATGAGCAAAAGACAGGCTGTAGTTGCACTCTCAACTACAGAAGCTGAATACATGGCAGCCACTCATGCAAGCAAGGAAGCAGTATGGTTACAAAGATTGTGTTCAGGTATTGGGTTGGTACAACAAGCAGTGAGATTAGACTATGACAGTCAAAGTTCAATATTCCTAGCAAAGAACCCAGCTTATCATTCGAAGACAAAGCATATTGATGTTTAGTATCACTTTGTGAGAGATATGGTTGAGGAAAAGAAGGTGTTTCTAGAAAAGGTTGACAATTTGAAGAATGTTGCAGATTCATTGACAAAGTCTGTGAGCATAGAAAAGTTCTCCTAGTGTAGAGAAACAATGGGCATTGTTGCCCTGGATTGTTGACTATATAATCCCCTGGACCCCTGTGTGCAAAGAAAACAACAAGTGGGAGAATGGTGGGTATGTGTTATATTCTTTGCATGTGTGTGTGTGTGGGCGCGTCAGATACGACAACTGGGTCAGGGCGATTTTTGCTATTTTTAGTGGATTTTGCTATTTTTAGCGGATTTGTAAATTAATATCGGATTAAGGGATTAGGGTTTTGGTATCTACGGAATACCTAAAAACATTGTATATATTGTATGGTGAATGGTGAAATTCGAGATATAATGAACATAAGAAAGGTTTTCCCAATTGAGGGTTTCCGGTATAAAATCTTTGTGTACTCTGTCTATGAGCCATTGATTAATTTCGGTATTGCTTAAGAATCTATATGCATTGCTTTACTTCACAGGTTTAAAACTTACACCTATTGGGGTGACATTGATAGGGTTACCTTTGTGTTACGTCAATCAAAGCCTACTTGCCTTCGGAATTTAGGGAAGTATAGATTGTGCGATAACAATCATCAACAAGTAGAATGAAGTATTGTTTTCCATTTAGTATTTTTGTTCTCATTGGTCCACATAGATCAGTGTGCACTATTTCCAATGGTTTTGTTGTAGAGTATTCATTTGATCTGAATTTTTTCTTGCTCTTTTTCCTTGTAGGCAATGCTTTCACATAGTATTGGTCAATTTTGAAATTTTAGGCATTTCTCTTACTGCTTCCTTTCTGCTAATCTTGACCAGATTTTCAAAGTTCATGTGTCCCACTCTTCTGTGCCAAATCCAACTTTCATTTTCCCTAACCAAGCAACATTTTTCTTTTCCAATATCATTTAGAATGTATATGTTGTTTAGAGTTCCTACTATTGTAGCCACCAATTTTCCTGATCCTTCTTTCCTTATCTCACACTTCTCTTAGTCAAATATAAGACTGTGTCCTTGATCACACATTTGACTTACACTTAGCATATTGTGTTTCATGTTTTCGACAAATAGGACATTTTATGCCTTTTCATCCTTACTTCCAATCTTGACTATTCCTTTCCCTATAATTTTTGTTGAGTTTTCATTATCAGACAAAACTAATCCATCTCTTTCTTTATTCAGTGTTATAAATTTGTTCTTGTCACCTATCATATGCTTTGAACAACCATTGTCAATGTACCAATCACTTCTTCTTCTTTGGGATTGTAGTGCAAGGGAACATTCTTCAGTATTTAGATTATCATGATTCCTTATCCAAATTATTGATGGTCCATTTGCATGATTGTTGAAACCTTGCTTTGGTACTTTTGGAGGAACTGTTAATCTGCAATCCTTGGCCATATGTCCAAAATTGTTGCATTTGCAGCATTCCACTTCATTTTCTAGTGACCCAAAACTGTTATAGTTTCTACTATATACTTCATGAGGCTTTCTAATATGATTAATTTTGGAGTGACCTTCATAGTTTTTTATGTTCTTAACATAATATTTGCATTTTATAGCATTGTGCCCAAAATTGTTACAAGAATAATACGAACCAAGAAAGATAGTTTGATACTTGGGAGATCTTATGAATGGTGTTGTTCCTGTGTAGTTTTATTCTTTATTTCTTAACATGGGTAATTGTAGATTATGAAACCTAGGTCTTCTAGACTGTACCATCCTTTTGTAATCTTCTTCCCGGTCATTCTCATGTAGAGGCTTGCATTCTTCCTCCTTGGTGAATCCTCTGGTGACTTCTGCATAAGTCTTTTGTTATGCTTCCTCTTCTGTAGTCATAGAGATTGAACGCTTCTTTGTATTTGTTTGGTTGTATCCTAGTCTAGAACTATCATGATACGGCCTTTGATTGTTGATAATTTCATTCCGTATTCTGGTGTATTTATGATGCATATCTCTTTTCTAAATTTCCTTCCTTAGAGAAACTATTTATGTTTCTAAGCTCTCCTTCTCTTTTTCCTTTTTCTTCCAGTTGGATTCTAAGTATTTCTTCAATCCTTATGGATTCTTCAACTTGGAGTTTTATATTAACAATCATCTATTTATATTCTTCAGAGTTAGGAGTTTGAGAACTGTCTTTCAACTTGAGTAATTCTCTCTTGAGTAATTTGTTTTTCTTCCTTTCTTTCTTTAGTTCGCTTAAGGCACTAATAAGTTCTGATTCAAGATCTACCTCACCTCCTTCTTCATAATTATCTTCATCAATTTCAAAATCCATAAAGAGTACATTTTCTGAGTCATTGTCGTTATCATCATCCTCATCTGATGAAGAATTGTCCTCCTTTGAGTAGAGGCTTTTCTTGAAGAATTTATTTTTGCTTCTTCTCTTGTCTTCCTTTTTATATTTATTTTCTTTCTTGGGAGATTCTTCTTCATCACTATCTAAATTTTTTAGCATAAGGACATTTAGAAGAAAAATGGTCAATTTTAACACAATTAAAACATATTAAGGGAAGAAAAAATTAGTTCCTCTTTTCAGCTTCCTAGTGAAGTTGGTCATTTCTTCATCTTCATCTTAATCATCACTATAGCTGCAACTTGGTTTTGACTTTGGATCCTGTTTATTCTTCTTTGTATTTTTGGATTCCTTGGACTTTGCTTTCTTCCTGGGTGGATTGTCCTACTCTATCCTCATTTCATAGGTTATAAGTATCCCATGTAGCTCGTTCATGCTTAACATGGAAAGATATATTCTTTCTTCTAGGGATGAAATTTTGGGATCAAATCTCATTAGAAGAGATCTTAGTACCTTTTGAAAAATTACTGATACTTTAATTTCTTCTCCCAATATTTTAATGGCATTTACTATTTCATCAACTCGTAGAAAGTAAGTTTCAATATCTTTGTCTTCCTTCATCTTCAATTGTTCAAACTTGCATCTGTAGGTTTGAATCTTGTGCCCCTTTACTTTAGCATCTTCTTCGTAAATATTTTGAAGTCTGTCCCAAATATCCTTTGCAAAATCACAATGCATAACATTCACATATACTGAGTGATCTAGGCCATTCAAAATCACATTTTTGGCCTTTGAATTGTTTTCACTGAGTTTCTTTCCATCTCTATCTATCGAAGGAGTGGTAGGTGTTGTATATCCATCTACTACTGCTTGCCAAACATCAAATCCATGTGTTTGTATATATGTTTTCATCCTTCTTCTCCAGAAGTCATAGTTTTGTCCATCAAACTGTGGTACTCCAATCTTAGCATACTCCATGATCTTCCTTCCGGTGATTACATTGTTTTCTAAAGGACCTACTCTGATTACAATTGTTGGAATACTGAGAGGAGGGGTGAATCAGTATTATGCAATCTTTTATCACTTTTAATCAGAGCATGTGTTATAGAAAAAAATTCCTCACTCCATGCATCTTGCTTGGATGGCCTTCCATATCCCTCTACAAACTTGAAGTACCATTTTTGTTCCCTCCAGAGCTAAAAATACATATTTTTTTACACATACACACCTTACCAATTAGACAACTAGCGTATATGCAAGTTGCTCCACTACAACCCGCGTACATTGGGTTTGGTGCTAAAAAATTAAAAAATATGTCGGGTGTCCATGCCATGTCACGTGATCCATGATCATTGACCTTCCATATACTGGAAATTCTCTGAATCGAACCTTCAACTCCATTTGGAGGCTATAAATTGAGCCATATCCAATCCTTGGACAATTAACAATTCAACATTGAGAGTAAAGACACTCTAGAGAAATTTCACTTCATATTGAGTCTGCATCCCTTTGTCCTTGAAATTCTGAACTTATGTTTTTCATCCCCCAAGCTCTTCCTACTTTGTCATGGAGAACCTCATTGACTCCTACATGCGAGCTTGCCTTTGTGTAGGATTGAAGTGGTGGAGGCCCAGCTGGAGGGACTTAGTTTCTCAGTTTTGATATGCGTCATTACAGAGGTTTGTCACATGTGTACTTTTGTTGATTGCATTAATAGAAACACTATTTTCTCATCCAATTGATATCTTGCAAATATTTGAATTACTTTCCATGGGAATATGTGTCATGTATGTTAATGGATTATGTTAATTTATATGCTGACATTATATATCATCACAACATGCTTGTGTATCTTGGTTTTTTAGGACAAGTTGCAGGTATAAAGCTTTGGGTCATGTGCTCAATGGTGCTCTTCTTTGAATGTCCGGACAAGGTACGCTCCTAGCCTTCTCTTGTTAGAATTTCATTTATATAGAATATTTGAGATTAGAGTTGATTTTTGGGTGTCGTTTTAGCTATTGTGGTTTGCCCCTAGCCATAGAGAGATTTTCCTCATAATAGAATTGGCGACTCC
>JASDQU010100812.1:28684-43715 GCA_032191745.1 Picea mariana | reverse complement strand
TGAGGTACCCTCAAAGGTTCTGAAGTTAATATCCCTTTTCTTAAAACTTCCTGAGTGGGCACGCTTCTCTCTTGGATATATAGGTCCTTCAAGCCTTCTTGCATTCTTTGAACCTTGATAGCTAATTCTTTTTCTTTCTGTCCCTCCTGCATTGTTACTTTGCTATGTTGCTTCGACTTATCCTCTCGTTCTTTTCTTAGTTGGTCTATTTTCCTAGCTATGAGATCCCTTAATTCTTGCTTTTTCTTTTCTATAGCTTCTTCCTCTGCTTTCCTTATGATCCAATCCTTCTCAATCCAAGTCTTACCTAACAAAAGTGGGAAAGGGGCGTTGTCCTCAACAAACCTAATGACTTCAAATTCTTCTTCAGTTGATGTTCCATGAACAATAATAGGTACAGTAGTTACTCTTCCACATAAAGTTATCATCTTGCCCTTAAACAAGCCTATCCTTCCTAAAGAAGGTACCATGGTAGGATTTCCCAAAACTTCCCAAGTTTCTTCTGTCATAATATTCACTTGTGTTTCTTCATCCAAGACTATACAGTCTATGTCGAAGTATTTTATTCTAGCATTTATGCACTATTTTGCTTTCAAGATTTCTGGTAAACTGACATCTTTATGAACATCCATCATTTCTTCCAACTGTAATAACATAGTCTRAACTTCCTCTAACCTTTTCTCTTTATGACTTTCTAACATACCCTTAGTCTCTTGACTCTTTTCATAATTTTCTTGTCTTATGTCCCTCCCTTCAAATTTAGCAATAATCCTTGGACAATCCTCAACCTTATGACCAACAACCTTACAACAAAGACAAATAGGGCCTACCTCAAGGCATTCCTTAGCAAGATGTGGCCTTCTGCAATTATAACACAAATTCAATCCTCTTTTTCTCTTAAATGTTCCTCAATATTTTATGTACTACACTTCCCCTAGGATCATAGTTATGGACCTCCAATCTGCACAAATTCCTAGGTTCCTGCATCCACTTATCAGTCCAAAAACTCTTTCTATGCATAGGAATAACATATCTTTCTTCATTTCCATTAAATTTACTCAGATCAACTCTTTATTTCAACTTCGCCCTAGCCTTCAGACTAGGACAGAATCTATTAAACATACTTAAATTCATGATTTTAAAACAAAAATTCCACTTATCTTTCTCTTACCAAAGCACAAATCTTGCCTCTTTTAGAATCTTACCTCTTTTCTTCAGAACAACTTACTTTCTTGGAACAAAGATTTGTAAATAAAGTAGAGTATTGCACACTTTAGCAACAAACCTATGCACAAAGATTTTCTTTTTCTTTACTTCAGTTCCCAGCAATCACAGTTTCAGGTCCCGACAATCACAGTTTCAGGTACCGGCAATCACAGTTTCAGGTCCCAAAAATGGAACCATTTGTTGGGATAGGGGAAGACCCAATGTTCAACGCTTAACCATGCACGAACAAAACCCCAACTACCGGCCCTTTTGGCAACACCTTCGAAGCAGGTGAAGTATCACCCGAGGTAGAAGTAGGGGGCGTTACAAGATGCAGGTGTTTGTAACCAGGCTGGGACACGATTCTATTATAAGAGCACTTCGTAGAATATTTTGTTAACGCTTAGGAAGTGAACATGCATTAGTTTATGAACCTCATTAACGCTGTAGATCATAATCAAAGACAGATAAGAGCAGTAAAAACAAGTGCACCCTAAGCACTTAGCACTTAGCATTGGGAGTTAATTCTAGAATTCATTTACCCTTTAACATAAGTAAAGTACTTAAGCAACAAAATATATATGCATTACACATCATAATCAAAGCACTAAGAAAATGCATAACAAAAATGACACTGCACAAAGCAAACCATGAGACACCAAATATACGTGGTTCACCCCAGGGTGGGGCTACGTCCACAAACCTCTTCACTTCTTTATTATTCGCCAAAATCTTACATCCAGTCACTCTTGTGCACTAAGCCATGGAGTCAAACTTCACACAAAACAAGAGATATGCACACTAAGCACTAGATCCTCCTTCTTTACCTTCCAAAAATAGGTCAAATGCACAAATCCAAAATCTCTTATCACGGCACTTAGCACCTGCTACACATTGAGCATCACAAGCACTAAGCACAGTCTACAAAATCACAGTCAAGCACAAAGCCTTGACCACACATATTCCTTCGCACACAGAACTACTGCTTCTACAATACATTCCTCTTTATTTATACTWTACAAAATCTTACAATAAGGACTAAACATAGGGAAAACCCATGGGCCGACATCCCATAAACTCATTACAAAATCCATAGGACCCCTTACTGGGTCCACATAACYCTCAAAATAGGTGAGATCCGTGATCTCAGCTCTACCTAGGCACTCCTACTTCAACCAACGTGTCRAAGTCCAAAAGTGGGCCAAAACCTCCAAAACTAACCAAAGATTCCCCAAAACATGGTTGAGGGCCAACACGTGGGAATCCCTCTAGTTGTCACGGACCTACGTCTACATAAGAAAGAAACTAATAATACTTGATTCCATACAAAAATATTTGCGTTTTTATTTTTTCCTTTATCGAAATTGAAAACCAAAAAAAAAAATGAAATATATAAAAACCATTTCTTATTGATATCTCCATAGGAGAATCCTAGTGGCAATGGCATGTTAGGGTCTTATTGGTATTCAATCCCTCCATGGAGATAGTCATCGATGGCTATGACCTCTCGGTGCCACCAGTGAAAGAACTCATCATTGTAGGGGGTTGGCACCCTACCACCTCATAGCTGCCTCATCACAGCGTTCCACCATGACATGGTTGGATCATGCAGTCTATGTGGAGTAATCTCTACTCTCGGGCTCAAACCTAGAACCCTCTCAAAGAAAAAATTGCACAGTATGGATCCAAACTCAAAATTCCTCATTTGCCCTTGTTTGCAATCCATCAACGGCTCTTCATGTTGGCCAGTAGCAAGGTACATCAGTCATAAACAGTGGGTCTCAAACACTTCACTGCATAGAACATGAGTTTCCTCGATTCCTGGTGCAATGAGGCCAAACCTGATATCCATGTGAGTATAAGCACGACGATATTTAAACTTAGGTTCTCGATCACCCTGATAAGGAGTTGGCTCCCTACTTTATCTATGCCTACAACACAATGGGTGGCGATGTACTCCTCCATAGTCATACCACTTCCATCCCCTTGGGCCTTGATATTCACCATCTCTCCCCAGTGAGACAATACTATGATAAAGTATATGTTGTCCACTTCAATACTCAATGGTTTTCCATCGATATTGAAGGCCTCTGTCTCAAAATCCCAATAGTTTATCAGTAACTAGATAAACGTCACTTCAACCCTCATTCCTTTGATGGCCCAAAATTTATAGATCCCACATCTTTTCAAATCTTGTTGGGCCCTTACATCTCTTTCTACTGCTGCATCCACTTCCTCATGCTCCCTCTCCCTCCATTCAATAACCATCCTGCAAAGGAAAGACCCTTTTTTGAGTTAATCCTCTTTAAAAAATTGTTTACGAACTTGTACGTGGGATAACTTATGAAAGTCTCGTATAGGGCTTCATATACACGGGTATGCTTCACTTTTCCTGTGTATAGGAGGTCGTATACACAACCCGATGAACTATCACCCGCGTACAACCTAGTTTCTAAGTAACGACCTATAATACTCAAAAAATGGTGCCTAAAACTAAAATGTAAACAATTGAAATGGAAATAAATGGGATGGGAACTTACTTGGTCTAGACGGTTTTTGATTTCGTTTATCGTAGCTCCGGCAATCGCCACCGGAAGATCGTAGGTAAAATGGCCTCAAAAGAACTATGTGGGTGAAAAACTCAAATGGTATGGTAAAATTTCTTATTTTTACTATTAAAAGAAAAATTTTACCCACTTTGTATAGTTTTACCCTATCTTTTCTATTTTTGGCCTTATGGACTAATAGCGCAGTGGAAAGACTTGGTTTTAAGTGGTTTTGTCCAGGTTTTTTAATGTATTTCCAGCGTCCTATTGCTTGTTTGTGCCTCCGGTAGGTATATTCCTTCACCGGCATATAGGATGAGTTTTCACTCCGCTTTGAATTCTTGCATCGTCCTATGAATGTGATTCATACACCCTAGGTATGAACCTATTTCTTTGCGACATGGAACCTTTTCACTACTTCTATAAGTGTCGTTATTAAGTAGTAGAGACTTACCAAACATGGGTACCCTAGTTAGAACCCTTGTTGTCATTTGGTGCCCATGCAGAAGTTATTCCATAGGGTTGAGAGTTCCTTATCATCCCAATATGACTTTGCGTTCGAACCCCATTTTCTTACTCACGAGAATTCTATTACGTATGGGACTCCCCCCGAGTCTTGGTTAAGCTCTTTTTCGACTCCCCAAAAAAATAAAATATTGTCGAGTGAACTTGTCTCTTTCACACTCGTTAAATGGTTTTGAAAGGACATCTGTTTGGTATAAGTTTAACATTTTTTGAACCAAGTAGACCAATTATGAAAAAGGAATACTCTAGTCACCATTGGCTAGAAGAGTTCTCTTAGGTATTCTTTTATACGTTTTCGAGCCTAGGGGACTAAATCTACGAAAAAGGGCATTTTGCAGTTAAGTTGTAATTGCATTCCATCATCTTGCTTGCATTGTTGAGCCTATTGATGGCTCTCGCTTTCTCATTATAATCCTTTTGCTTCAGCTATTTTCATGATTAGCCAAGTAGTGCCTTCCATATATTCGTTGCAGCTTGACACCTTTTACCCTTAGAGGAAACATCCCCTCGAGTGTCCATGCCCTGCATGTGTTCCCTTGCATTGATCACAGGCATGTTCCACCGATTGGAACTAGTTGCTTACTCATGGCACTCATTTCCTCTCCTATATCATGGCATTTATTTTCCTATGAAAACAAAAAACAAAAAAAGATGGGTGGAAAAATAATATTATCTCTTATCGGCAGCAGTCGTGTCACCTTTAAACAAAGCACAAACTCTTGATTCAATCCAAGGTTTGGGTTTAGCATGACCTTAGGAATCTGAGCTCATTACTTACAATTTACTCCTCTGATTGGTTATTCTTCCAGTCCCCGTGGAGAGTTTGTTGATGCCTCCTGTGTCGCAAGCTTTTTTCCATGATCACTATTGAGTCTATGATGCCTAAGTTACCCATATGTCTCATGCTCTTTTTCAAAGGAAATCTAAATCATGTGTTGGCCATTCCTCAGAACTCTTGACTTTTCATGTCGGTCATACCCTCAGTGTATCTCAAAATCACATGTGGTTGTTTTCCTACCTTGAACCTAGCAGATGACATCTCCTCATTGGTCGCTAACTAGGGGGTTTCACTTGTGTTCAACAACAAGAAATATATTCACACATTGGGATTTGTGCAGTGTATTGGATTCCATTATCCCTATTGGTGGTTTCCTTGCCTTTGTCGATGGTTTTCCTTATTGGCTGCTATTCAAAGGCTCTCTTTCATGCACTACTTGCATTTGGTTCATTTCAAATATGCGCATGGTCGTTGGTTCGTGAACATCCTATTCGTCCGAGCTCCTCCTAATCATCAAGTTATTTCTTTGTAACTTGTGCTAGATGATGAGAGATTCCTTAATGCTCTCCTTTTAGTGGGTCTCCTTCCATCAATTTTAGCTCATTTATTCTGGAAACAAGACCTAGAGTCCTATGAGTACCTAGAGGCTTGTAGTCATCAGTGACAGGTTCTCCCACCATCAACAGTTGGGAATACATCAATGTCTCATGATCGATGGATCCTTCAAGTGCTCGAACTCAACACCCTTATTCACACTTGTGGAATGTATTCAGTGCCTTGACGCCTAATTTCATTATCAGTGGGTTGCCTCACATTTGTTAATGGTATACTGTAATGATAGGTAATCAAATGAAGTCTCATTGTGTTTGAATTCAAATCCTCTATTCACATGATGTAGACTAGCACCATCGACGGATAGTATAGAATACCTTCAGCTTACAGTAGCAGCATCCCATATTTGATGTTTTCTTTCATTGGACCAACACCTATATGACTTCAGTGATCATGGAAGATCATATTGTACTCCATTGTATACAGATATCTTTTATTTATTTTGAGACTGGACTCCACTGTCTCTTGTTCATGACTATGACAACCTATGGCATATGTCCACTTTATGTTTCATATTCGTGGCCATAAACAACTATTTGATATATGTCCACATGGATCTGTAGTGTAATTCAGATTGGAATCCATGTGTACAAAGTCATTATGGACTGTAATATTCTCATGAGTAACTAGTGCTTCCAGATGAGTCTTCATTACTCCACTTATGTGAATTATAATATATTTTGGCCATCGCAGATACTCCTCTGACCTCACACACATTAGGGGGCATCTGYTATAGAAATGTTTTCCTCGCTCCATGAATCTTGCTTGGATGGCCTTCCATTTCCCTCTGTAGACTTGAAGTCSCCTTTTTTTTTCATTCCAAATCTAAAAATACATATTTATGTACACATATGTGCCCTACCAGTTAGACAACTAGAGTATACACAGGTTGCTCCACTACAGCCCACGTACATTGGGTTTAGTTCTCAAAAATTAAAAAAATATGYCAGGTCTCCATGCCATGTCAGGTGATCCATGATTCTTAACCTTCCATATACTGGAAACGCTTTGACTCGACCCTTCAACTCCATTTGGAGGCTATAAATTGAGCCATATCCAAGCCTTGGACAATCGACAATTCAAAATTGAGAGCAAAGACACTCTAGAGAAAGTTCACTTCATATTGAGTCTGCGTCCCTTTGTCCTTGAAAGTTTGAACTTCTTGTGTTCAACCTCCAAGCTCTTCCTACTTTGTGATGGAGAACCTCACTGACTCCTACATGTGAGCTTGCCTTTGTAGAGGATTGAAGTGGTGGAGGCCTAGCTGGAGGGACTTAGTTTCGCGGTTCCGATATGTGTCATTATAGAAGTTTTTCACCTATGTACTTTTGTTGATTACATTAATAGAAATACTATTTTCTCTTCCAATTGATATCTTGCAAATGTTTGAATTACTTTCCATGGGTGTATTTGTCATGTGTATTAACAGATTATGCTAATTTATATGCTGACATTATATATCATCACCACATACTTGTGTATATTGGTTGTTCAGGACAAGTTACAGGAATAAATCTTTGGGTCGTGTGCTCAACAGTGGTCTTCTTCAAACATCCGAACGAGGTAGGCTCCTAGCCTTCTCTTGTTAGCATTTCATTTATATAGCATATTTGAGATTAGAGTTTATTTATGGGTGACGTTTCATTTGTTGTGGTTTTCTCCTATCCATAGAGATATTTTCCTCGTAATAACATGTAATCTTTAAATTTATTTGCATTATATTATCAATATATCATGAGCAGTATAAATCAACAGTGCATAACAAATAATCACAGATACACAATACACGAAAATTTATGTGGAAACCCAAATGGGAGAAAACCAAGGAATGTTTTCTTATATGTCAAAGATTACATTCATAGGAAGCACCAACTTCCAAATTCTCCATCACCAATTGGAAGGAGACTCCAACCCCCTGTTTATGGGGTCCAACCTGAAGGAAGATACAACTCCCTGAATTCTCCAACTACAACTAGAAGGAGGATCCAACCCCCTATTTTACAGGCTCCAACCTAAAGGAAGCTCCAGCTCCCTGAGTTTGTAATATTCCAGATATAAAATAGTATGTAGAATAGTAATAATTAGCTAGAAATGGAAGATAAACAATGATATAAACAGAACAACACCACAATAATATCAAAATAATACCAGAATAACACCAAAGAGAGCACTTTGATTACTGAGAGCAATGTTCACTTTCCTCTTCAAGGGGGGAACCTCCAGTAGAGCAGAGCTCTATTAGAATAATATCCAAGACAAAACTTCCCATACCCTCTACTCCTATTTATACTAAATATGTCTATCCAAAAGAACAATCTAGAGGAAGATCCTTCTAGAAGCGAAAGCTTCTATTAGGTCTTCTTACATTTGACTTATTCCTCCTTATTTCTAGGCCTTATTAATATTGACCTTTATTAGATGGAAAATTATTATTCTACCTACGTGAGGGGTTAGGTCCCTAACATTTCCTCCCCCTTAAAAACAGCCTTTTCCTCAAGGCTTGAGATGAGGGAATTACTGCAGAATGGTAGTTGGTTCCCAAGTGGAATCTATTGGAGTTGTATTTTTCCACTAGACTAACACGTCCTTGATGGTTTGATGACACAGATGATGCTCACGCTGGTCCAAAACTGCTTGTGGTTGTATCCAAATGGCGCCTTCCTTGTCCAACTCAGGAAGGTTGGTTTGATCTTGGCACTTAGTTCCAATCACCTTCTTTAAGAAAGAAACATGAAAAATAGGATGGAGCTTAGAATGACTGGGCAAAGCTAATTGATAGCCCATATGTCCCACATGCTTGAGAATAGTATAAGGACCATAAAATTTTGGCGCCATTTTCTGACAATGGTCAGCCTTGAGGGAATTTTTCTTATAAGGTTGCAGTTGACGAAACACATGATCTCCTTATGCAAATTGACATTCAAAGTGACCTTGATCTTCTTGTTGCTTCATGTGATTCTGGGCCATGACCAAATTCTCTGAGGGTATGGAGAATAGCCTCTCAAATTGTAAGTGTTTGGCCAACCGCCTGGACCTTCAAGACACCCAGAAAGTATGAGAGAAATGATGGTGGATTTTGTCCATATACCACTTCAAAAGGAGTCATGTGGGTAGCTATATGGTAAGAAGTGTTGTACCACCATTTAGCTAGTGGTAACCATTGAGCCCACTGATTTTTATTTTAGATGCAAAACACCTCAAATATGTTTCCAAACACTTGTTGACAACTTTAGTTTGACCATAAGTCTGGGGATGATAAGCTATGCTGAGATGCAATTGGGTACCTTGTAGCTTCAACAGTTATTGCCAAAAATTGCTGGTGAAAGTTGGGTCGTGATCAGAAATAATAGAATGAGGCATGCCATGAAGCTTGAAGACCTGATCCATGAAAAGTTGAGCCACAGTGGAGGTTGTAAATGGGTGTTGAAGAGAACAGAAATGAGCATACTTGGAAAGACGATCAACTACCACCATAATGATTGATTTATTGTCTGATTTAGGTAAGCCTACAATAAAATCCATAGAGATATCCCTCCAAATAGCAGGTGGAATCAGAAGCGGTTGTAGTGTGCCAGGAGATTTGACTATTTCTCCCTTGTTGCGTTGACAAACATCACATTCTACCACAAAATTGAGAACGTCATGTTTCATACCATCCCAGAAAAAAGAACGTTTGACCTGGTCATAGGTTTTGGTAAACCCTAAGTGCACAGCGATGGGTGTAGCATGAAGCTCAAAAAGTACCATGGATTTAAGTTTTGATTGTTTACTTAAATACAAACGACCTTTGTATCGCAGATCATCATTATGCCAAGAGTACCTTGGGGAAACTGGAGGATTGGCCTGCAATTGTTGTATCAGATGTGAAATTTTGGGATCATGTAGTCATTCCTGGTGAATAGCTTGGAGCTAATCGGATACAATGAAGGAGAGACAAAAAAGGGACCCTTCATCTTCATATTTTTTGGAAAGTGCATCAGCAACCACATTATATTTGCCTTTGTTGTAAATGATCTCATAATCATATCTAAAGAGATTAGTCACCCATTTTTGTTTCTCTAGGGAGGAAAGGTGTTGTTCCAGAAAATACTTGAGGCTTTGATTATCTGTCTTAATTTGGAAGCATTTCCCCAATAGATAAGGGCACCAAATATCTACAGCATGCAGAATAGCCAACATTTCCTTTTCATAGATTGATTTTCCCAAATTTATCTCTGACATTTGTTTGTTGGTAAAGGCCAAAGGCCGACCCTCTTGCATAAGGATTGCTCCAATTCCTTTCCTTGAAGCATCACATTCCAGGACAAAGGTCTTTATGAAATTAGGAAAGGACAGGACTAGAGTGATGCACATGGCCATCTTCAAGTTTGAAAATCCTAAGAAGTTGTGGGAGTCCAAGTGAAAGAATTCTTTTTAAGGAGAGCAGTGAGAGGTGTTGCAATCTGGCCATAATTCTAAGTATGTTGTGAGCAATCATTAATAAATTTGAGCACATACATTACCTTGTTGATGGATAGATGACGAAAAGGACCTGTGAGATCATTGTGGACAAACTCCAAGGGAGAGGAGGCCCTCCAATTTCTCAAACTTCTCTTGAGGATGTTTGCCCATAACACATCCTTGACAAACTCCTTCAAAAAAGTGTATATCAGGAAAGCCTTTGACCATTCCCTATTTGTTGATTTGTTGCATGTACCTATAGTTTAGATGACCAAATCTCTTGTGCCAAAGTCTACTATCATTATCAACATGAGTCAAAAGTAATGCAGAATCATATTTAGCAATAAAATTAGAAAATGTATACAACCGATACTGATGATTTACCTTCCTTTTTTTAAGAAACTAAAGATTTGTGTATATATAAAGGTTGTGTCGAGGTAAACTAGAAATCAAAATTTGACTCATCATTAACAGAGTTCATTTCTACTAGTCTCCTATCATAGAAAACATGAAAAAACATATACATCCGGGCAACCCAACAGCGATATATTATGATATATTGGCCATCAACAAAATACATTTAAAGTACATATTCAAGTTGTTGAATTGTTTACTAGTTCATCTTGCATTTCAACTTGACTTGGTACATTGTCTTATATGTCCATTGGATCTGCTTCCCCTCCTTCTTGGTCAGCACCAGATTGTCAAGCCCGAGAATACCTTGATATTTGGTTGTTGGATCCTGAATTGGAGTGTTGGGGGGTTGCCCTTGCTCTGAAATGATTGCATTAATGCTCTAATGTATCCATCCTTTGAAGTAGCCTCACTACAGTATGCTCTAATTCATTTATTCGATGTATTTCTTCCTATCTTTGTCGAAATTACTTGAGTTCCAATTCCAAACAATCCATACTTTGCAGTAGTATTGTCACTGTTTGCTCTAGTGCAAATGTTCTTTGCCTTTCCTGGTCTAAGCGTTTAGTTTTGTGTAAGAGGATAGTGACCATCTGTTCGATATTACTAAATTCGACTGCAAATTTTCCAATTTGGCTCCTAGAACCCTCAAAGATATCCTCTTTCCTTCTTAAGATGTGTTTTATTTCACTCCATGACATATCCATTGTTTGACAGTCTCTCAAATCCACTTTGTCACACTTTCAGTTCTTGGCACACATAGAACAATTAATAATTGGTCCCAATATAACCCCAACAGGTGGATAATGATAGTTCAGATTTTGGTTGGTCTCAAAATTGACAACCTGAGTATGGGGCTATTTGAATCTCTGATGTTTGAGGGGTTTGAATTTAGCACCCAAACAGGCCTGGACTTTGTTAGAACAAAATCCTAGAGACAACTAAATACAACAGAAGAGGGTTCGGGACTATCAAATTGGAGCAGAAGATTAATAAGATGTTCGTTGAAACGAAACTCAGAGGTAAAATTTAGACCATGGAAAAGGAAAAAAGAAAACATGAATCCCAACTCTGAATTCTGGTAATTCTGAACACCAATTATGTCCCACGGACAAGAGAATTAACCACAGGTGCGCAAATTTAAAACAATAAAATTGTAATTGTAATGCTCAGAGGAATATTTAAGACCAGGAAACAGAAATGAAGAAACCCCGATTATTATCTCTAGATCCTAGTAATTTTGTACAATAATTTCATCCCACATACTCGAAAATTGATCATCGAGAAGAACTTCATGAGTGCACAAATTTGAAACAAGAAGACTGAAATTGTAATGCTCAGAGAGGAGCCAGGGATGCCTTATAGCAAAGGAGAATTTTCCACAAGGTTGTGAAGGATAGAAGAGAGAGTTTTCAATGAAGGTTGTTCCATGAATTTCCTAGTCATTGCACCTGTCTCTGTCATATGCAAAAATTCTTAGACCAATGGTTTCCTTCCTTCCTTAAAAACCCAAATCCACATGCGTTGTGACTACTGTTAGTAAAATTTATCGTCCGAGGCACGAGAGTGTTCAGGTCTACAAGTGGCGAGAGAAGTGCCCGAGCGCAGTCCGAAAAAATCTCATTTTTTGGCTTCCAAGTAAGTTAGCGAGCAAGATTATACTGTCGACGGTCAGGATTCAACCATAGGAGCAGATCGACGGTCGGCGGGGAATCGGAGTTAGCAGAGTTGCATCAAAGTTAGCGCGACAGATAGCACCCATATGGTGTGCAAGGAAGGATAGCAACCGTCCATCCAGAAGACGCGTGGCACGAGATCTAGTCGCGTCGACGTTTCGACATTCGGGAGTTCGAGGGGTGAGAATTTCATGTTGTTCTACATCTCAAAACCCCAAACCCTGAAAATGCCGAAAGCACTGAAAGTCAGGCCTGCGGTATCATGAAGCAGTCTCAATCGTCCATCCAAAGGGGACACCTGGAGGCCAATTGAGCCATCTCGACGTTTCGCCCATCGCGACTCCGAGGCGCAAGGAGCAGCTCCGTCATGTTCTCGATAGGTGAAGTGTCGGGAGCGTCCAAGGCCCGGGCCCACAGTATCACCGAGCGAATTCAGGACCGTCAGATCTGACAGGGATGCGTGGCGCCAGATTAAGCCGCCTCGACGTTTTGCTCATTGCGATTTCAAGAAGCAGGGATCAGCCCCTTCCTATTCATGAACGCCGAAAGTGCCCTTGAGAGAAAACCCAGGGTCACAACCCATGGTCACTTGGGAAAGAAGAGAGCTGCACGAGAGGGGCCAAAGACGTCGTGTTTGTTCAGAGAGGGGATCACCGCGATCTCTAGGTGCCATCAGATTCGACCTCGATCCTGGTCTTCGCTTGGAGTAAATGAAGGCAAGAAGGGGTGGTTGAAACCTCTCCTCATTCATTAAGTGTGAGGTATGGAGGGTCTGGCAAGCGGTCTTCTCAAGAGGGTCCTGTGTACCCATTTTTCTAGAGAATCCATGCCGAGTTCTCAAACTAGCCGGAGGAGGTCTGCACATGTTAGCTCGGCACTTAATGGCTCAGCTACTCCCCTTGTAGGAGCCACGCGCAGTTACGGTGGCGTATGAAAAAGAATACCCGTCCGAATTTTGATGAAGGGACACCAAGCTTTGGATGGCTGAACATGCCTCTTTTAGGCGAATTTTTCTGAGTATATAGACTCAGTCTTTGTATTTTGTAATCTATTGATGGTTGAGCAAAGCTCCCGATTGTAAAGTTTTGATGAAGCGCTGGTCGCTCTGGTTTATGTATAAGGCATTGGAGACTTCTTACTTTATGGATGTCATCCTCTTTTCCATCTCTTTGTTTACTGTGTTAGAACAGCTCGGAATTGGAGGATCCAGTCGAGTTGTAGCTGTTATAGGATGATTTAGGTTGGATCACTGTAACAGTTGCATTGTTTCTAATCGGTTCCTGCAATTTTCTTTGCGTTGAACGACTCGGAATTGGAGGATCCAGTCGAGTCACTCTTCAGCTCCTTGAGGATCTGTACCAAGAGGATCTTGGCATCCACGTTTTTCATCCTCAAGCTTCCGAAGGCTTGTCGCCTGAGGTAGTCTTTCTTTCCCTTCTCACAAGTCTTCCCTCTACCACCCTTTAATCATTTACTGACAGAAGTTGGATCAAGACCTCCCTTGTTTTCCACATACCAGGCCCAGTTTCCCGAGTTAAATCTATATCTTCTTGAGTCCCTATCCATTCGATCACCCCATTAAATGAATCGTGACATAAAACTGATGGGCGTTGGGMTTTTTTCCTGCAAGCAATCCGGGAGTGACTTCTGACACTAAMATTTCTGACGTCGTTGCTGGGGACGAAGTTGAAAATTTTCCCCGGGATTGAACGACATTGAGCCTTTGATTCTGAAGGTGCATCAGGTATCAAAGCCTTTAAAGATTGTTGTTGTGCACCTAGCGACTTSATTGTGATGACTCCACTGTGGCGAACCTGCTGTATTAATTATGTCTTTCAGAGGCAGACACACGTGGTCTCATCCATAGCTACCTATAGCTACACCTGAAACTGATCCAGAGGTGGTTCTCAGGAAAGGAAAGGCCTCTGAAGAAGAAGCTTCCACCGACGAACCAGGTAATCTGCCATCTCCTTCTATAGGAACTCCATTTTCTCCTCCTCAGTTTCTTAACAGACCTCCTTCCGAGGTTTCCCGTTTCCTGAATTTCGGGAGTGTTCCTGCTGAGTTTTCCCCTCCTAGTCTGGGATTGGAGGGAGAAATCCTTGTCACTCCCCTCTCCTCTGAAGCTGTACCTTGGCATAGACCCAAGACCACAGAAGATTTCCCCACTCCTATCTTCACTACTTCTCCTCTTGTTACTGTTACCACTCCTGCACAAAGAGGAGCATCTACTGACTTGAGCCTGTTAGCCTTCTCCTTAAATCCCCTTTTGTTTCCCATCCCACTCCGGGACTCATCCCCAGTAGCCCCTTCGTGAAATCCTTCTCCTCCAAGTTCTCCTCCACCTAATATTCCTATGGTTGGTGCTAATCCCCCTCTAAATAGAATGGACGCCATAGTTGCTGCCAGATATGCTCCCTTAATCTTGCCTCATCCTATGAATCCTCTCCCTGCTGGAGATTACTTGAAGTATATGCCCAAGTTCACTGGAGAAGGGGACATAACTGCGAAAGAGCACCTGGTTGCTTTCTACAGTTATGCAGATAACCTGAACATTGAAAATGAAGATGTCTAGATGAGAGTCTTCATCCAGAGCCTGGATGGTGAGGTGAGGAAATGGTTTAGAGGAGTGGCCCCTGGATCTATTGCTGGGATCGAAGCCCTGGATAGTGCTTTCCTGAGGCAGTGGGGCGATAGGAAGGATTTCATGTATTACATGACAGAGTTCGGGTCTTTGAAGAAGATGGAGGGAGAATCTGTCTCTGATTTCTCCAAAAGATTCAATAAGATGTACAACAAAATCCTTGCCGAAATAAAACCCTCAGAAGCCTCAG
>JASDQU010100811.1:609650-634218 GCA_032191745.1 Picea mariana | reverse complement strand
CAATGGTGGAAAAAATCGTTGGTGAAGCCATCGGGTCCAGGAGCCTTGCATTTAGGGGTGTCCTGAAGCGCTTGGTCCACTTCCTTGATTGTGAAGGGCCGGAGCAATGCTGAGTTTTGCTTCTAGGTAACGAGGGAGGGCACATGCCATGTAACCTTATTGATGGCCTCATGTCTATCCGGGAGGGGTTCTGTAAGGAGGTCTTGATAATAGTCTATCAGGGTTGCTTCCATGTCTTCATGAGAATGAATGGTTTCCCCGTCATTTGAGATGAGATGCGTGATCTTATTAGAGTGTCGTCTTTGGATGACAGTTCTGTGAAAGAATTTGGTATTGCGTTCCCCTTCCTTGAGCCATTGGAAGCGCGATTTCTATTTCCATAAGATCTCTTCTTGTCTTTTCCTAGCCTCGAGCTGTTGATTTACTTTTACTTCCTGGGCTTTTAGCTCATTTGTTAACCCCTGCATTCTGATCTGATTTTGAATCTCGCCTATTTGTTCTGACAGCTGCTTTTGGGAGTCGAAGATATTGCCAAAGGTATGCTTATTCCAGAGTTTGAGAGTTTGTTTGAGGTTCTTTAACTTTTGCTGGAATCTGTACATTTTGGAGCCGCGAGGGATCTCTGCCTCCCTCCACCAACCCTGGATATTTTCTTGGAAGTCGAGATGGTCAAGCCAGAACTGTTCAAACCTGAAGGGTTTCTTACCAGGTGTGGCTGGGACATCCAACCATAACTGTATAGGCCAGTGATCCGAGCCAGAGAAATTCAAGATAGTAGCTTCCATTGTCGTACCTTCCATCATAAGGGAGTCAGAGATGAGGAATTGATCTAGTTTGCAAGCGATTTGGTGTATTCCAGTCCTTCTGTTTGTCCAAGTGTAAATGCCATTGTTGGCCTCCAAATTGATAAGGTGAAGATCGTCTATGAGGTTATTGAAGTCGCTGGAATCCCGATCCAGTCGTCTTGATCCTCCTTTTTTTTCCTCCAGGCTGCGAATGATATTGAAATCTCCACCAACAGTCCATCTGTTATACTGTGTTAGACTGGATAAGTAATTCAGGCTTCTGAGGAAGGCCTGCTTATCTCTTGCGCTGGCCGAGCCATAGACATTGGTCAGGTGTCCAGGCTTGTTTGAGCCTATGAACCTATAATCTGCTGTGATGGACCATCTGGTGGTGAGGAAGTTTTCCAACAGCACTGTGTTGGTGTTCCAAAGAATAGCCAATCCTCCGGCTGTGCCTGTGGCGTCGGTTGAAGCCGCTTCCCCTTGCTTCCAATAGTAGGGAAGTAGCCTGTCAATGTCTTCTGAAGTGCATTTTGTTTCCTGCAAAAGTACTATGTCTGGTTTTTCCGCTAAGATCAGATCCCGTAGCATTTTTTGCTTTCTACATCCATTGAGGCCTCTGATATTCCATGAGATGATCTTCATGATGACAGGGGGGTAGGGAGAGGAGGGAAGTTGTCCGAGATCAGGTGGATTTGTCCCGAGTTTACCATAAAGTGGCCTATTTCTTGTATGAGCTTATTAGTGGTTTTCCTCCCTCTTTTCTTTTCGTCTTTTTGAGTTTTATTTGGGTTTTTTGACTAACTACCCTGGATTCCCAGAGCTTTGCTAGCTCGAGCTAAGGACCCAGCTGAAGAGTTGAGAAAGACCTTGTGCACCTTCCGTAATTGATCCCTGGGTATAGTGTAAAGTTTTTGATGCCTGTAGGCATGCTCGAGGTGCTCCAGATCCACCCCGGCTAGATCCTGCTCCTCCAGCTCCGTTTCCGCATCCTCGTTCTCTGTCTCCAACAAGTCTTGCGGGTCCTGAGCCATGTCTAGGGGAGGGAGATCTGACTCCTTACCCTGTGGGGGCCGTTCAGTTCTTTGGCTTATGGACTGAGGTCCATTATCCGGAAGTGGTACATTTGGGTTCATAAGGGGTGTGGGGTTTTCTGGTTGATCTTGTAGAATTGCAAACTTATTACTAGTTGAGGGATCTTTACTTACTTGGGCTGGTTGCTTTCTTCCTCCTTGTCGTCTTTTCCCTGCTGGTTGTGCAAAGTCGTCCTTGTCTTTGCCGCTTTCTGGGTTCCCTTCTTTGTGAGCAGTATTGAGAGGGCACTCTCTGAAAAGATGGCCGTGTTCGTGGCATTTCCTGCATCGGAATGGAATGTGTTCGTAGTCGATGGTTTGGGACCAATCCTCGTCATGATATTCTAGTAGGATGGATCCTGGGAGCGGCTTGGCTATGTTCAGGTACACACAGATTCGCACATAAGAAGTGTAGCGCCACTGCTTGGTGGCTTCGGAAGACTTAACATAGATGCCAATGGTGTTGCCTATGCCGGCCAAGACCTCTTCCAGCCAGAATTCCTGGGGAAGAGAGTACAATCTAATCCATACCGGCGCATGGGCAAAGTCTTCCTTCACAGGGCTGAACTTCTCTGTCTAGAATCTTAAAAAGAGTCCTGCCGAGTTGTAGAAGTATGACCCCCCATCAAAGATGCGATTGTGATCCTCAAGGTTGTGGAGGATGATTGTGAAGAACCCCTTGGATCCCAGTTGTAGCTCATAGTGACCTTTTGGTTTCCACCAATATTGTATCCATTTGACCAAATCGCGCTCAGAAGGCCAAAGCCCTAGGAATTTTCCCACCAAGGCATAGTCTCTCATGTATTGCTTTTGCTCTTCTATGCGTGGTGAGATGATAACGTATTTTGGGGCCTGTGGCGCTTGTGGGATGCATTTACCTGGCATCCATGGAGTTGACGCAATAGCGGGGATAGTCTCTTTCTCTGGATCGATGTCCATCTCCCAATCCTTGAAGGTTCCTTCCGCTAGAAGCTTCGAGTGCAGATCTGGTGGAGGCTCAAAGGTCGGCCGTTTCGTTCCTTCTGCAGAGTTTCCATTCGTCGTGGCTTGGCTATAGGAGACGCCATTCGGCTCCCCCTCCCTGCGAGACATGAGCCCCAGGGGGGCAGGCATTGTGGTAGCGCAATTCAAAGCGGCTGAAAAACCCTAAACCCTCGGCTTAGAGCGATTTCAATCTTCTCATTAAAAACTAAGCATTTTTTATTCTATATCATGCATTTAAAAAAAAGATGGTGAGTATTTTTTTTTGTTAGTGACAGGGTTAGGGTCAAACTCTTGAGATGTGCTATTTCGGAGATTTCTTTTGTAGAGTCCTTCTACACCCTTCTAAAGCAATGGTGAGGGGTATTTTGAAAATTGAATTTTCTAATTCTATGCTAGGTTGTTTGCAAAATGATATGATATGTTAATCATTGGAAGTATCAATTGGGCACTTGAAAATCAATGGAAATATCAATTGAGTATTTGAAATTATGAATGGTAATGATTGTGTTGAATAAATAAAGTTTTAGTTGAACTTTTCATATCAAATAATTTGACCAAAAGGAACTTGGAAGTGTTGCTAAAATTTTGAGACTAGGGTTTGGTTAGAAGAAAAACTTTTTAATGAAAAGTTTGAAAGTCTCATTTCTAGGGTGAGTGTGTCATGGCATTTTGGATTTGGGTTGGGAATTTCTCATTGTAGTGTACCTAGGAGGGTAATAGGGGGTAATTCCGAAGGGAAATAAGAATAGATAGATGGTAATGTATTGCTATGTAATGAAGGCCATCATTAGTAAATAAGACCTATGTAATGGTATGAACACAAAATTTTGTAAGAAGACTTGCTAGAAGGTTCCACCTACTAGAAGGTGAAGGTTCCTTCTCTAGAATGTTCTTAAAAGGTAGATAATATTATATAAAGAAGTGTAAGCAATGTAATGAAGCATGGTGAAGAATATTGTAAATGTATCAAACATTGTTTAAGAAGTGTTTTCTTAAGGAATAGTTAATGGTGTCACCCTACCAAAGGGTTTGTTGTCTCATTCTTGTGTTGATTATTTTATGCCAATGATTTGGTTTAATGTTGAAGTTAAGGGTTTCTAGATTATATTTTCAGATTTTAGGGACATGACATTTGGTATTAGAGCTCTTTCTTGGGAAAAAATGGGCAATTTTTTTTTATACCGTTTTGTAGGTTTTCAAAGGAATGAAAAAATGAGGGCCACGACACTTTGATCAATTTCTATAGCATTTGATGTAGAATTTGGTAAAGATTTTGTTGATTTAAAATCAACTATTTTAGTTTTTTTTTTTTTAATAATTTAAAAAAAAAAAATATTTATTTTAATATGATGTCCGTGTATACTGTAGAGATGATATATTTTGATAGGTTTCTCAGATTGCCATCAAACTAACACCATTGGATAGAAGATTTGCAGAGGTTTGATTTGTTATATTATATGTTGTGTTTTCGCCCATTATCTTATGCATTATAGCCATCGAAAATTTTTGTTTTCAAACCCTAATGGATCTAAAAAATGACAATATGCTAATGTTGATGAAAGAAACCTTTCTGTATTTCTCTATGAACATATGTTGTTGGATCAATGAAGAGTATAACCAAGAAAGATATGAATGGTATGATTTAGAGGATGAGTGTGATGATTGGTATATGGACAATTGTCATTTTTGGGATGATAACTATTTTCGTCTTCTATTGGATGACTCTATTCCATCTTATGAAGAGAACCTCATGGAGGGAAGTTAAGATCTGGTTATGATTAATGGTTTTCAACGTGCCTATTCTCCAGTACTATTGTGTTATGTGTATGATTTCTTGGATATCGATGGATTTACACATGACCTAGGTAAGCATTTGAAGCACCATTTTCAGTTGGCTATTGAGTTCATGCATATTCAAGGGGAGTCAACATGAGCACTTGGACGTGGGACCCGATTTTAAAGTGGAGCTTATGGGACTACTTCAATAAGGTGACTAGTACTTGTACATGGAACCTTGGTTCTTTGGCTTTCTTCAACATTGTGGTCTACACTTATCCATCAGACCTTGGTATATGGTTGTATTTCCTCACAACGAGTGTTGATGACAACATTTTTCTAAAGGGGGTTGGAATGTAGTGTACCTAGGGGGTTAATATGGGGTGCTTAGGAAGGTACCCAAAGGGAATAAGAATAGGTAGATGGTTATGTATTGCTATGTAATGAAGACCTTCATTAGTAAATAAGGACCATGTAGTAGTGTGAACACAAAATATTGTAAGAAGACTTACTAAAACGTTCATTCTCTAGAATGTTCTTAGGAGATAGATAGTATTATATAAAGAAGTGCAAGAAATATAATGAAACATGGTGAAGAATATTGTAAATGTATCAAACATTACTTGAGAAATGTTTCCTTCTTTAAGAAATAGTTAATGGTGTCACCCTACCTCAAGGGTTTTCTCTCTCATTCTTGTGTTGATTATTTTATGTGAATGCTTTGGTTTATTGTTGAAGTTAAGGGTTTATCTTCTAGATTATATTTCCATATATGAGACACACAACACTCTTGATTTGATACAACTGACTGATATTCAATGGTAATTAGTTGGAAGAAGAATGAACTCTAGTTTATTACAACATTCAAGAGGACTGAACCCTATATACTCTAGTCGTTTATAACACGGAGAAGGATTCAACCCTATCTTCTTGTTTGATTTTTGTGGGATGAAAATAATGTCCTCTAAAGCGTTGAAAAATGGAAGGGCAGATAAAAGCAAGTTAATATAATTTAAGAAAACACTTCTTAGGCCAAAAAAACACTGAGTATCAGTGAGGGAAACTCCTACTTGATGCTAGATAAAGGTAATTTCCTAGTATTATGTGTGGAGAATGTTGCAATATTGTGAAACCTTAAAGATCTATTCAACATGGGTCAATAAATATAAGTATTTTCACATGCAAAAGGCTTTTTCACCTCGAAGTTTGGTTTCTCATCGGACAAAACACAAATTAGTAGCGAAGATAACTATTTTTTTAGATGAGAGTGGATTGTTTATTATTTCTTCAATCCCTACACCAAAACTCTAATCTCCATTTGGAAGATTGAGTCTTGGGACTTTAATAGCTATGGAATCTACAAATATTTGAGTACTTTCATCCCCCCTTGGATTCAAAACTAATGCTTATAGTTTTATTACCTAAACATTTAAGCAAAAGGTCCCCTTAACCACATTATGCTGCAATGCGTTGACTAAAGTTAAACCTAACCTTTAGATTATGAATATGTTACTTTTTGTTGTGACGACGATTTATGTGAAAGCTTCTCCAATTAAATGCGCCCTTGTGAAAAACTCAAAATCAAATGGCTATTAGGTAGATTCAATTAAGTCTTAAAAAAACTTGACTTATCCTCTTGATAAAAAGACTTTAAGTTAGATCACCATTAAGTAGATTCCATTTAAACTTCCCAAGACTTAAATAGATTCAATTAAAACTTCCCCAGACTTGATGCCAATACCTTTAGTAACTTCCCTTATATCACTTTAATCCCTCATGATACTAAAGACACAAAATTTGTGATTTTTATATATTGCTAAATAATTTCTCTTATTTTTAATAATTAAAAAAATAAATTATTTTTAATAATAAAAAAAAGATGATTACTATATCTCACCAAATAACTTCCCTTGCATTTATTCCCAAAACAAAAGTCCGTTATGAATTAAATTCCTCACATAAAAAAGACACCTAATATAAATTCAACACATGCAAAGAACCATTAATGTGTTTGATACATAAACAATAAATAATCCAAACAATAATTAAACTATCATATAGATATAGAAATATAGTAGTACAATTATTTATGGGGTAAAAATAAAGAAATATAGTCATAGTTTTCAAGATCATGGGACTCTTTGTCATAAGAACGATATCATCGGTATAAAGAGGAAGATTGATGACTATATCAGTGAGAGTAGGGCTAACACAACTTGCTTTTTCCAAGCATTTTTCTAACTTGTCAATGTATATGCCAAAAAGGGTAGGGGACAAGGGACAACCTTGTTTGACTATGATATTGCAGTTAATCTCTTTTGACCAACCCTCAGTGTTTTTAAACTTAGCAATAACTTTCTCATACATCTTTATTGCAACAACCCTCAACTCGAGAGACACTTTTATCTCTTCCAACCTATTCCAAAGGTTTTTCCTAGGAACCATGTCAAAAGCTTTTCTAAAGTCAACAAAACAACAAAAAAGATTGGTTTTAGTATTGCGGAACTCCTCTACAATGATCCTAAAGGTAACAAGATGGTCCACAGTTGAATGATATCTCCTAAACCTGGCCTGGCCTTTATCTCTTTTACAGTGACATTCTAATCAAAGGATAATCTTCTTTTCCAAAATAATTCCATAAAGCTTGGCTAAAATCGGGTTAATCATAATGGTCCTATAATTAGAGGGAATGTTTCTATCCCCATTTTTAAAAATAAGAACAATGAGGCTTTGTGTCTAGGGTTTAGGGAAGCCCTGCTTGACAACTAAATTGAAGAGTTTGTGTATGTGAGGGATAAGGATTGGCCCTCCGATTTTAAAAATTTCATCTTGGTAGCCTTCAATGTCCTTAGCTTTCCCATTTGCAAGCTGCTTAACCTCGAACTCTATGTCATCTAAAGAAAAAACTTCTTCCTTTGTAGGGACAATAGGATTGGTGTCCATGGCATTAGGGAACTCGTAAAGACTTTTAAGGTAGGAATTCCAGTCCCTTAAGGAAATCCTATTATTTTCTTTAGCATTGCGTTTTAGAATTTGGTTCCAGAACTTCTTAGGATCCAACTTGTATATAGTTGTGAAAGTTGCTCTTGCCTTTTATTGATATATTATATTTTTTCCCTTTTAATTAGGGCTTTGTACGTATTGATCTTATCGAGTTTTAAGGACTCATTAGAAGCATCCCTAATGGCTTTCCTAACAATTTTACATTATTTATCATACCAAGGGTTGGTCGTTCTATTATTCTTTTTATAGGACACCTCGAAAGAGAACTTGTTAATAGAAGTGGAAAGTATAGTTGTAAAATTATGATAGAGTTCTTCAATGTTGTCTTTATAAGTTAGGATGTTTAATTTACTATTTAAATCCTTTAAGAAAACATCATGGTCATTTAAAAGGTCAAAAGTTGCTATTTGGTTGGAAACGCGGATATGAGATATCACATAATCTACAACACTACTAACTAACCCATGAATACAAACAAATCATCTGGTTGTTTACTACTCAATACATGCAAAGAAACAATTAATGTGTTTGATACATAAACAATAAATAATCCAAACAATAATTAAACTATCATATAGATATAGAAATATAGTACTACAATTATCTATTGTGTAAAAATAAAGAAATATACTCATAGTGAAAAGGGTTTAAGATTAAATATCATAAATAAAGTTTAATTAAATATATATTAAACTTACTTTTATTAATGATGATAATATTTAAATTAATATTATTTATTTTTGGCATTGTCTAAACATTCTATATTTTGATCTTTTTAGTTGAGTAATATAAATTTGGATTAAATCACAATTTTTGTTATTTAAATTGTATTTCTAAATGCATAAATGAATTCAACTTGTTGAAAAACCTTTACTACACTCGGAATATACAACTTTATTTTCTAAAACTATATATTTATCAATTTTTAAAAATAAATATAAAAAATAAAACTTTTGTTTATATAAAAAATAATAATTTATTAACTAAAACATGATTTTAATATTATTTATAATTCATTTCAAAATCAAAATATAAAAATATACAATTTAAACCCATAAATGTGTGTAAGAGTTACTTTTTTCTTTCGAATATTTAAGTGTTTCATACCTGTTTCATAACCATGTGGAAGGTAAACTTTTTTTTTTGTGATATTAAAGGGAGTAGTCTTATATGTACCAAAATATAGAGGAAGAATATAATCTCACATTATATTAAAATACGAAAAAATAAAATAAATGTCGATATAAGAAATCGGTGAATGGTAAATATATGTATGATGATAAATTCCATTGAAATGAGAGAATTGGTTGGTCAAACCATAAGAAATTAGTTATAATAAATTAAATTAAAAGAAAAGAAAATAAAATTAGTTAAAATAAAAACTTTAAAAAACTTAATTATAATATTAAAAAAAAATAAAAATTTGTATCCTTCTTATTATTTATTATATTTAAAATGAAAATAAATTTTTAATACTATTATTTTTATGTAAATTAATATTTATTAATTTTTTTATAATTAAAACCAATTATTAATAAAATTCTTATTATTTATTATATCTAAAATTAAAATATTTTTTTAATAATTAATATTTATTAATCTTTTTATAATTGAAACCAATTACTAATAAAAATCAATATGCATGTTACTTAAAAATCAATATTAATAACAATTAAATGGTATTATTATTTTCACCAACTTTTTCCCACCATATAAAGCTTTGGCCAATAGTAAGATAATAAACCAACATTATCCACCCTATAGAGTTTTGGTGAATCCCAAAACAAAAGGGTTAAGCCATTGCACCATACATAGTGCAAACTCTTTTCCCTTGGACTCTCTAGCATGGCCAAGGAAGTTTGCCAAATTTAAATGCCAAAAAAAATAAAAAAAAATATGAGAAATATTGTTTTTATATATTTTAATATTTTGTATTGAATTAAATGCAATTGTTATTGTAGAATATTTATATTTTCAAATATAAAATTTGATTTTGGGTGTTAATTAGATTTGGTTTGAGTGGTTGGGAAGAATGATTGTTGTCTTTTTCACAAATTTCAAGAAGTCATTTATTCCATAAACAAAAATTCTTATATGTCAATTTAATAATTCAAATTTGATATAATAATAATAATAATAATAATAATACCTAGCCCACATGGAAAAACCAAAGCCCGACTCAACACCGGACCCAACAGATGAAGACTAGAGTGGATGTGACAGGATACATGGGTAGGTGGCAAGTATGTTAGTTGTCCTCAGAGCCTGTTCTGGATGAAGGACATGATGTTTGGAAGGTGGTGTAGAGTCAAGGAAATAATGACAAAACATGCGAATAAAATGGAAGGGCCGAGCAACAATACTCTGCATTTATTTTTGGTGATGTCAAAGTCTCTGGAAGGGAAGTGGAGTCATCACAGTGGTTATGGTTCCGGTGTGAAGGTTGGTACTGGTCACGTATCAATGATGGTGCACAGGTTAAGCAACAGAGGTAGGGAGATAGTCAATAAGAGCACTCTTGAAGGCGATGGGGATGCATGAGTCATCATTCTGAGTTTGTATTTGGTTTTTTCGACCGTTGGTCCGGGGAGACAATAGTCGAGTAAAACACTTATGTTTGTAGTCAGTATTTTGGGGGGGGTTGTCTCTCTGATGGCATTGTCTGTGACATGGATCCCCTTGGGAGAAAAAAGGGTAAAGTGTGCAAGGGAGGGAGACATGATAAAGAGGCCTCTATTTCTCAGGGCTTGGCGAACTCCACGCATGCAACTAGAGAAGATTGGGTGACTGAGAAAAGGTTTTCCGAGTTAAGAGGAAATTTCTTTCACCTTGCTCAATTAAAAGTGGCCGCTTACGCCCCATTCCTGCCCGACCGCTGGCTTCATAGTAGTTCTCTCCAGCTACAAGACCCACTGGCCAAGGAATGGGACGCCTTCGCCTTGACTTTAAACTCAGCAGGTATCTCTCTTAGCAATGAACAAGACTCTCTCTTGTGGGCCAGGGGCGACAGCTCGGGTATCCTCTCAGTCAAGAATGTATACGAGGCCAGCCTTCAATCACATAATTTTATTGCTGAGGCACTGGGGCTTTGTCGATTTGGAAATGGTCTTTACCACTCAAGATCCTTTTATTCTTTTGGCTGTGTGTTAAGAATCAAGTGCTCACCTGGGAGGCACTCTGTCGACGTGGCTGGCAGGGACCCGACTATTGCTTCCTTTGTAAATGCAATTCTGAAGACCTTGATCACCTTATGATTCACTACACATTCACTATTAACTGTTGGAACTGGTTATCTCAGCTTCTTTCTCTTAAGGTGGTCTGGAAAGGTGAAACATTCACCAACTGTCTAGATTCATGGCTCGCTGCCAGATCGGCCCCGCACCCTTTGGTGGCTCACGTGTGTTGGCAGATCTGGCTGGAGCGCAACCAGATGTTATTCGAAGGTCGGCCTCCCTCCTGCGTTGCGGTCATCCACCGAATTTTGTCCTCCTTTCAATGGAAGCCGTCTACTATCAAAGATTTGCATATTAAACCTGTGCATTTCTCGCTTGACCCTGGGTCCACTATAATTTGTTTTGATGGCGTAGCCCTGGCCAATGGACATTGCTGCAGGGCCGGAGGCACTCTTAAGACTCATCCATCTAGGGTCACCAAGTGGTTTCTGAACTGTGGTGATGGATCCAACACTAAAGCAGAGCTTATGGGTTTATGGGCCTCTCTCTTCCTTGCTTCCAGCTGGTCTTTAAACCACTTACTGGTTCTCGGTGACTCGAGAATAATTTTGAATGGATTAACCACAAGTGTAATCTACAATCCGTTCATATCGAAGGTTGGAAGAAACAAACCAGAACGTTGGCCAACCTCTTCACCGACGCTATGTTCCATCATATTCCTAGATGTCACAATTCTGAGGCAGATACATTATCCAAGCAGGCTCTAGGTCATGTGGCTGGGAATCTATCGGTTTACCATTGTGATAATGGTATAGACAGCCCCATCTCCACTATTAATATTTTCAAGTCATAAGGCCTTTATCTAGCTGCACAAGAAAAGCATTGAAAATTACAGTCCAGTTTCATCTCTCGTCAAAGTGGTTATCATCAAGAATTCACCTTCCAGTTTTCATTTGGGACTGTCATTGTTATTGGACAGCGATGGGCCATCACTGATCCCGTTTTATTTCCCGATGCGTAACTCTCGAAATCTCCATTTGGGACCTCATTGTATTTGATAGCGATGGGCCAGCACTGCCCTTGTTTATTATTCTGTTGTGAGACTCTTGTTACTGTAAATGAATTTATCACTAATATAAATTTGAGAATAATTTTCTTCCTGGAAAAAAGAAAAGGTTTTCCGAGCTGTGTTCAGACAAGGAAAGAAAGGAAGCAGAGGAGGTTGAGGAGCATGTTCGACAACAAAGGAGGGGGATGTTAGACAAAGAGGTTTTGGACGAAGTAGAAATCTAGGTTTGTAACACCCCCATTTTCAAACCCCAAACCAGTGATGTATATTGTAAATGTAATGTATGGCCGAGAGTCAAAGCGATGTAATATGTAAATGACGTAAATTGAATATAATGAATAAAATGTATCGCCAATTGCAGATGGACACACATAAAAATTTGGGGGTTAAGTTTCCACAAGAGAGGGAAGGGGTCCAAAGGGGAGGAGAGTTTTCCCATGTTTATTAAACCAAAACCCCATTTCTTTATAAATTATCTTTACCATGAACTTTCCATTATCTGTTAAGTGTTCTAGAGCTCAATCATTGAATTCATGTAAGAGGGTGGGTGTGAGAGTCACATCCCATAATTATTGAGAGCATGGGGGTTGAATACAATCATCTCGGGGAAGAGTGCAAGTCAAGCAAGCAAGAGAAAGAGGGGAAATTTGTATGTGTGGGAGACCAGAATTATAGATTCACATTTTTGCATGGAGAGTTGTTTTTACATAAATTTTTCTAGAAAGAGAAGAAGTTCTTAGTGTTGAAGCTTGAAGGTAGTTATCACGAGAAAGTTTAGCAGATGTTTGGAGATGAAATTTTATTAAGGAAAGAGGTTGTGCACCTAGGAGTAATGTGTTGTTCGAAATTCGTCAAGGGAAGCATGCATTTTGCTGCTGGGTGAATTCGTGTTTGCAATTGTAGAACTCTTGAGGTCCTAGCCAGTAGATTTCTTATCCAACTCGTGCTAGAAGCCCTAGAAAGGAGTGGAAAGGGCCGAGGGATTGTGAGCAATGAAGGGGGATTCCATCGCTTGGGTTGTGGAGGTTGAATGGAAGAGAGATGGTGGACTAGAATTAGTTTTGAGTTTGATTGTTGAGAGGGAGACATTAGCCAACCTTAGGGACCATTGCCTCTTGTGTATTCATAGCCTCAACTCGGGGGTGACTTGTTGTTGAGAACTGTTACAACAAGTCTATGATTGGGAGGAATGTTCGTCCTATGCAACGGGTTGCATATTTCATAAGATACATGTTCTTATATGCTATGTTGACTTGTGTTAAATACTGTGATATAAATTGTTGTGAATTTTGCTCCAAGTTATCTTGACTATTGGTACTTGTTGTGAGGAGAATGATATATTTAAATCCTTATTTATGTGGTTGAATGTTGTTGTATGTTATTTAGTGGTTGATATGCACAATTAAGCAATTGCAATTACGTTTTTAGTTAGTACGAACAACTACATGCGTTTGAATGATATACTATGTGTTATTTATGCATATAGATTTGGTATCTGAAAGTTCTATCGAGTCGTTTTGGCAAGTGATGTGACCCAGTTGGGGGCTGGGTACATTACAGGGTTGAAGACCCTTTCTATACTAGGACGAGGGAAACCAAATATTTTAGGCTTGTGGAAACTTATTGGATTGTGAAGGCTATTGTGGGATGGGACTCGAATAGGACGAAGAGAGAGAAAGTAGATCTACTCCATGCCATACACATCCTTGAGCGGAAGTTTGAATTGTTCCGTCGGTTACAACAAGGCATCTGTTTTAGGGTTACCTTGGCTTCTTAGAAGCATGAGATGAATGAGCGCAATATTATTCTGCCAAGACCCCCGGGATCAATAAGTGCCCCATAGATGTTGATGCAGTACAAAAGGATGTTGTTGTGCCTACACGAGAGGCTAGTTCACCCAAAGCAAGGTCCATCTTACGAAGGAAGAGCTAGGTTAATTGATCTTTTGTTTATGTTGACTTGGGTTGTCTTTATAGTCTTTTTGTTTAAACTGGAAAGTACAACGGTTTTGCTTTAATTCATTAAAAAATACAAATAGTCTTTTACAAAATTGGAAAGTACAACGGTTTTGTTTTAATTCATTAAAAATTACAAATATTCTTTTTACAAAATTGGAAAGTTTCGCGGTTCTAATCTGCCCGACCGGTCATTACAAGGGTTTTATGGGCGAGAGTCTGTTTACACTGTACAATGTCAATTTGGGACATTGAAGTAATAAGTACTCTGCCCGAATTTGTAAAACTATGCTTCAGGCTTTTAGCAAAGGTGGTCAGACCTGGACCACGTTTGAATACACTGAACGCCAACCTCTGAACTTTGACTGATGTTTTCATTATGTACTGTGCATGATCTTGTTGCACAAGATAAAGCAAAGTAATTCACAATTTACTATCGAATTTCTACCATAGTAAATGGCCCATTCATTCAAAAAACCGATACAACAGCTTCGGATCAGATCTGAGAGCTCTTTACTGGCATTGATCTGTTCTTAGCTGCCATTGCATGTGACGCGTAAGGATTTTCTCTCCAAAATTTGTTATTGGAATCTGGTTCCAATAATTTTGATCTGTTATTGGAATCTGGTTCTCTCCAGAATTTGCTCTACCTAATTACATAAATAAATTTATTTAGAAATATCCTTATGATACAAACATATTTTTCATATAACTATTTCTTCTGACATGTAAGAGCTCAATTCAATTACCTGATGATTAAGATTGTGAATGTTATCTTATTATACGGTTGCGAATCTAATAATATTGCTTCAAAGCTACCAGTGCTTCACATTACCAGACTGGGGACTGCGTCTCAGGAATCTACGGACCTTTTCTGCTTCAAACCTGCCAGTGCTTCACATTACCAGACTGGGGACTGCGCCTCAGGAATCTCCGGACCTTTTCTGCTTCAAACCTGCCAGTGCTTCACATTACCAGACTGGGGACTGCGTATCCCTTCATGTATATAAAAATAAGAAACCAAAAATAGGGTTTAAAATAAAAACATATAATATTAAATTTTGGAAATCCATATTTTATTTAATAGCAAATAATACTAGCACAGCCACAACTCACTCGTGGCTGGTGAACGCCGAAATAACAGAGTTTTTGGGCATTATATAATCGCATGATCCTGTGCATTAAATAATTGATGTGGTAAGATGACGCGGTAAGAGTTCCAGGCAGGAAAATCTCACCCAGTAAATAATAGTTGGAGTAAAAATAATGGCTGCTAAATTTGGGCTCTTTAGAAAATGAAACGTTAATTACTCAGGTGGCAATCAACTAGCCATCATAGTAAATTTTAAATATGATTAAGTAAAAGTAAAAAAATAAACATGAAAACTGATGTCTTTATAATAGTGAGGAAGTTTGTGGTTGAAATCACAACCATTGATTTATTGGGACGACTAAGAATATTCCAACAATATTTAATCTTGTCCATACAATTAAATACTAAAAACATATTAAATGTGCCCATTATCAATAATTGTACACCTTTGAACGTAAATATGTATTTTAATAATAAATTAAATAATATAAAATAGTTTAAAAATAATAAATATTAATAAAAATTTAGAAAAAGACATCAGAAACCATATTCAATACAATATCCATTCAAAATAAGTCTATGCTTAATATATAGAATTTGGTGTTTTGCATCTCTAAAGTTAGGGGCATAGAAGTTTTATACAATTTCATTTTATCACACGTTATTTTAGGATAGATTTTTTTATATAATATTAAATTTTGGAAATCCATATTTATTTACTAGAAAATAATATGTATTTTATATAATAATAAATTAAATAATATAATTTTATTTTTTTAAATAATATATATTAATAAAAATTTAGAAAAGTACATCAGTAGAAACCATATTTAATACAACATTCATTCAAAATAAGTCTATGCTTAATATATAGAATTTGTAGGTGTTTTCCATCTCTAAAGTTAGGGGCATATAATTTTTATACAATTTCATTTTGTCACGGGAGAGATTTTTCTTGACTTAAAGAAATTAAAAAAAAATGATTTTAGTGTGATACACTTTTGTTTAAAACTTTGTCTAAATTTTCAGCTTTGTTTAAAACTTTGTATGAATTTTCATTTTTCATAAAGAAGTGTTCTCGATTCTCAAATAAAAATTGAACCTACTATAAACACTTGTTCGAGAGTTTGTTTCAAGTCTCAAACAAAAGTCGACATAAATTTTCAAATTAAAATGTCTGTTCCACCTTTCATTAAAGAGGAGAGATATCAATTCTTCAATTAAAAATGAGCATAATATAAATTATTTTTGGAGAGTTTATCTCAACTCTCAAACAATATTAAGATACACTCAAAAATTAGAGATGATAAGATGGCCCCTTCCGGGAGGTGCCATAAATAGTACTTTTCAAATAATAATAAATTTATATTTTATTAAAAAATATTAAAGATAGTTAATATTTAAATATATATTATTAGTAAAAATATTTGTTTATTATATTTTTAGTAAATATTATTCAAATTAATAGACATAGATTTGGAACTTATTTAAAGTATTATGATACTCAATGATCTTGTTTTAAATAATAACATGTGAATTTTGATTTATATGGTTTCTTCAACATGATTTATAATATAAATTAATTAATGACATGGTAAGAAGTTTTTTTAAATTTTTATAAAAAATAATTAATTCTTCAACTTTATAAATTCTGCATGTAGTATACAAATTTAATTCATTAGAGGTCTAAATTCAAGTAAAGTTGTATAAATGAGTTTATGGAAGAAAATAATATTAACGAACATAAAATTACATTGAAATAGAATACTTGTCTATGAAAAATTGGAAAAGTGACATTCTAGAGGATATTCATAGCATCTCACTTTATAGAACCATTATGGAGTTGAGATGGAGTTGAAAGTTGTGATGTGACTAAGAAATCACTCACATATCCTAGTCTTAAGTTCTGGTTGGGATACTAACCCCCAAAACCATGTTAGGATGGATAAATCTTAGTGGCACATAACCCAAGCTGAAGGCCATTATAAAGCTAAGAACCTTGTTGATTTCAAACAAAAACATACTAATAACAACTCAATTAATCAACAAGATGACATTCCTACCCATAATGTCCAAGGATCCATGCCAAAATCCATT
This sequence comes from Picea mariana, assembly GCA_032191745.1. NCBI lineage: Eukaryota > Viridiplantae > Streptophyta > Pinopsida > Pinales > Pinaceae > Picea > Picea mariana. The sequence continues at coordinate 617,210 of JASDQU010100811.1, read as the reverse complement.
GCTCAAGGCCTCTTTCCTCTTTAAATCCATAAATATTAATTGGGTAGCTAGGGTCCTCCTTACGAGCATCACACTCAATAAGGGTCATGACCAACACCCATTGCAATAGAAAATTCCCTTACATCTTTTCTTAATTATCATTGTTAATGGGTAATACACAACGAGAAAATGAATATGCTTGTAGAAAATAACATATGGAGGAAAGGATTGGAAAATTAAAGGGGCCCCTCTCCCTTTTCTAGTGATTTAACTTAAAGAGACATATTTACTTGCCATGTGGACCTCTCACTTATCACACATAAACCCCACCCTTATCTCTTCTCATTTTTCAAATTATGGTGCATTATTTTTATTAATAAAAACACATGGGCTTCTTGCCCTTTATTACAACTTACACCATGAGTCTCTTATGTAATAAAATTTGAGGATGGGACCTTTTAGCACTTGTTTATTTTAATATAGAGTTATTTTGCAAAGATGACTATGAGACCAAATCAAGGTATGATTCACATGTGATTGAGAAAAAAAAATTAAAGAACACAATATTGTAGATATAACACAAGACACAATATTTAAAGTTGATATTGTAGATATAACACAAGAATCAAATTGAGAAAAACACTACAATGTATATCACAATACAAAGTGGCTAGAATGGTGGTAGCTCACCAATGAGAAGAGATATGATGTCTAAACTCATTCTCAAAACTCCTCCAACAAGAGGTTAAAAACTACATTTTATAATGATGTAAAAAAACCCTAAGAAGTAAAAACCTTAAAAGGCAAGAACCCTAACCCTAACATGAATATGTATGAGCGGAACACTAAGCTGGACAAATTTGAGTTGCTTGAAAAAATGGGATCATTGTCGGGATCATAACTCTTCACTTAGTGCTATGTTTTGTGTCTTCTTTAGTTCATTGAAAATAAAATTAGAACGTTGAATCAAGTCCCTAACTTTTAGGTGTAAATATCTCAAAAAATGCATGGTAAGGCCTTGAAAAATGCATTGAAAAATCATGAACCCCAAAAATTTCTAGTATTAAGGCCATTTTTGAGATAGTCTTGGGTAGCCACCTGAATAAGTCCTTCCTACTTATGTAGCAATGGTCCCCATTGTGTCATGTTCCTATACTAGATAGGGGAATTTATGCTAGATCTTGTTCTTGGTAACCCACATGCCATGGTGAAGGAGCTACCTTACTTTGACAACATGATGGAGTTGTATGTTATATTGGCAGGTGTTTGTCATATTGGTGACCATGATATGGTCCATTGTATCTTTCTCAATGGATTCAAGGTTGAKCTCTCTAATGGACAAGTGCTTTGCAACCTCCAAGTTGTCTTAGGATAGAGGTGGAAAATTTGGCCTAAGTAGATCTACATTAAATGCATGGTGTAAGCCGAGGAATGATGGGAGATTAAATTCAAAATTCCTATTGACAATGTGAGGTGCATAYCGAAGTGGTTGGAGATTCCCATGGGGGTCTATGATTCTCTCTTTTTGTAAGTGCAACCATGTGACCAACATGAAACTTGTCTAGAACCACATGTTGATTACATTTCTACTTGTACTTGTAATTAGATCTTTGAGTAATATCATGAACTTATTGTTGGATCTATTAGATCCGGTCAACAAATTGTGTTGCTTTCTTTACCTTGTTCTAAGCATGGTAGGGATTTTCTTTTGTCGTTTCAATGAGAAAAACTACAACAATTGGGACTATTGACTAGAACCCTAGAAACACCTGAAAAGGTTTATAGCCAATAGAACTATGAAGAGTTCTATTGCAGTTGTGTTGAACATAAAGAAGACTTTCAATCCATGTATTTGGATGCTAGAAGTTTACATTTTGAGGATATGTACAATTATCTAGTTGACTACCTCCATATTTCCATTATCATGTTGTGTAACTCAATAGATCTAAAAATAGAAGATAGACATTAAATTGAACATAATAGATCAACACAATAGGTAAAAAAATAATGAATGCAAGAATTGTAGAGAAAACCCTTGATGTAGGGTAATATCATTAATTATTCCTTAATGAAAGCAATCAATCCACAATAAATGCTTGTTACATTTACAATATGCTTCACAATACATCTCATTGTATTGTTTTTTTTTCTTTATATAGTTATATATAACCTCCTAGGAACTTTCTAGTGAAAAAACCCTTTTAGTAAGTGGAACCTTCTACTAAGCCTTCTTACAATTATTGCTTTCACAATATGTGGCCACCTATTTATCATTCTCTTCCTTGGGCACCTCCATAGGTACCCCATATTACCCTCCCTAAGTAGACTACATTCCATCCCCCTTCACATGTCATTAGGGGACATTTGAGGTCTAAAATGAGCCTCCCAAGAAAAATATTAAAATAATAGTTAAAATAATAAAATAAGAGTTATGAATTTTCAAAGGAAAAGAAAGAAAACCACTTTTTTGAATCGTATTTTGGAATTATCTACCTATATGAAGTGTAGGCACTCGTTGGATGTGGAAACAAATTCTGCATCCAATGAGTACCCACTATGCATACTTTTGATAGACCCAAAGTGAGATAAACTGAAAATACATGAAAAAGACATGTTTATAAAAGAAACACCTTTTTTTTCATGTATTTCTAGTTTATCTCACTTTGGGTCCAAAAGTATGTAGAGTGGGTATTTGTTGGATGTGGATCCACATCCAACAAGTGATCCACATCCAATGAGTTCCTACACTTGAAATTTGAGTAAACCTATAAGTAGATAAATAAAAAATATGATTAAAAAAAAAAATTGTTCCTTTCCCTCCAAAAATATTTATCCTTATGGTTGACATCATCACCTTGAATCCTATTGGTTCTTTTAAAGTTTAATTTGATAGTACATTTTTTTTCTTGAGGCCCATTTTTTACCTCAAAATTCCCCTAATGTTTCATCCTCAAAATATGGGAGTAAGCCATACAATATGTTTTCCTATGCAATGTAGCCAACTAGTACCTATTATCGCACAAGTTGTAGGTTGGGAAAATCCCAACTCAACCAACAATTGGCGACAACTTAGAGAGAACCTACCCACTGTCACCTTGGGCAGGTGTTCCCATCACTTTAGAGGTGAGGTAGTCACCTCAAGGGGGGAATCCCGATGACCCTAAGGGGGATTGAGACGAAAAAAGTGATGTATGAATGAAATCCCCTAAAGTTAAAGTTTCTAGATGGAAAATGGAACTTGGAAATGAGTCTAAAGGGTTGCTTAAGGTTTCCAATGCTTTGAGTAACCTGCCAAGAGTGAATACTTTCTCGAGACACAAGGAAAACCAATTATATGATCTAATATGTTAGTTGGACAAGAAAGTTAAGATTGTTTTCCCTAATTGTAGAAATAATCAGTGGTATGTATCAACACATAAAAGATAATAAGAGCTGCAAAATAAGTGCTAAACGTCTAGTTAAGTAAGCAAGAGACAAGCTAGTAAAAACTAGTTTAACTCAAGAATGAAAGAGAAAGACTTTATCATAAAAGCAAGACTACAACAAAAGCTTACTGCAATGATATTCATCATCCTTATGGTTGTATAAAAAAAATCTTTATAACATAAAAATCCGCCAATGAAAATTACTTCCAGCTAGCTCAAAAAGTGAGCAAGGGTTAGTAGTTTGTTAGGGCAAAGTTGTAGTCAATTCCTAGGGTTAGTTTAGGAGTTATCAAGGGTTAGAGAGTTAGTTTTCTGTAGCCCTAATGGATGTAGTTTAGTTTTGTAACAAAATCAAGTTATAGTGGATGAAAGAGGATGCCTCAATGAGGCAAGAAAGCCTAGGGCTCAAGGAACGATGTCAAAGTGAGAGAACTTCAAAACATCAACTTTTCACGTTTACCAATGCAACATTTTATTTCTCCCATGCAACGAATAGTGCCTTTGATTATGGGTTAATGGGGTCAAAATAAAATATCTAGAGGTACTACCTCCTTGGGGGTATAAACCCTCTTATTCCCCAAGGAAAGCAACCTAGCTAGGGTTTAAAACTAAGGGGTGTATGTCCTTATACTTTCTTAACAAACCCTTGCAAACAAGAATTCTATGCTTAAAATTATGATGGAGCTAAAGTAGGGGTGTATGCTCTTATACTCCCTACCTATCCTTAGCAAAATAAACCTTGAGCTTGAATCACAATTTAAAATGATAGCAATAAGTAAAATTCCTTACCAATCCAATAACAACAAGTAAAAAGCCTTAACAATCCAATAACAACAAGATAAACCATAATATGCCAAGATAAACCACCACAATAGAAAAATAATAACCTCCAAGAGTTAGTGCATCATAATCATCAAATCCATAACCAAAAAGACACCATATCATTACACAAGATAGAAAAACCCCTCAAGGGTAGAGAAAATTTCAATCCAATGCTTCTGACAATGGGAGAGTTATGATTCAAAATAAGATCTTATGATCTCTATTTAGACAAAATGTCATTCACATAGTTTGTCCACATTAGCAAGGGTAAACCATAAGATAAGGGGTCCAAAGCCCTTATCTTACCCCTTGCAACAAAAAATATTAAAAAAATCACTTAAAATTCACTTTTACACAAAAGAAACCCTAAAACAAGAGGATGTCTCCCCTTTAGGGGATGTTTTGGAACTTTGAAGAAGTCGTTGGGGTAGTAGATGCATGGATAGGCATACAAAGGATACTTTTCACTCATCTAAGTCTTATCTTGATGGTATTCAACCTTCCTTCCTTCAAAACGTGCCACATGTCATCAAGCAACACCTTCACCACCAAACCCTAGCCCTCTAGGTGACGTCAAGCTTCTAAAAGTAACATTTTGCCTCTCCTAAGAAAAACGTTTGGCATGTAAGGAAGAGGTCACATCATCCATAATGTATTCTAGGCCTCCAAAGGTACATCTCTATCATCTAGAATGCGGGCCCTTGACATCCAACCTGTGAGCTTGAAGCCTAAGCCAGGCTTACTCCTCCAAAACTATCCACCAATAAGGTCCTATAAAAAAAAAGGGTACTCCCTCCAAATATCTCAAGTCAAATATATCATGACAAGTGTAAACCATGTATAATAAGAAAGACACCTAAACATGTGCATCAAAACTACCTCATCAAATTAAACAAATTCTCAAAGCCCTCTAAAATTGACCAAGTTTAAGTATGGGAGGGGTGTCATAAAGATCCTATTGGGTAGACCAAGACCCTCAAGTAGGGTATGCTCCCAAGGATGGAATTTTAAGGTTATATAGTGGATGATGAGGTGGAAGGGGTTTAGAATTCATAGGTCATTGCGTTTCATGACATATAAGGGCTCACATTATCTCATTTATGGGTGCCTTTGTAGAGGGTGTGTGACACCTTCGTTTGCAATGCATTTTTTCCAAGCCCATCTTCTTTCCATTCTTTTTTTCTATCATGTTTTAAGGAATTATTTGAAGGCCACTGTCTTTGGGTGGTGTCCATATAATGACAATGTCATTCAAAAATACCTCGTAGAAATGAGAAGGATAGCTCATGTTGAGGCCCCCTTTCTCTCAGTTGTGTAACTGAGAGCCACTACCCTGGATTGGTGACCAAATGACGGTAATGTCATACTACTAAATACCCATGATCATGATAGACTGACTCGTGATGAGACCTCCTATCCTCCAACTAACCCCCTAATCATTCGTTATTATTCTTGTGGGTCCTCCTTTTCTTACAGAGAAGCATTTCATTACTTTCTCTCGGATCCCTGGGCAAAGCATATCGAAGGTTAATATCTAGGATTTTATATTTTTAACCAACAAGAATCCCTTTGGGAATTTAGCCCCTTCTTCCCATGAAAAGAGGTACATGCCCTTCTTGGGTCACTAAAGTCAAAGGACCTAGAAGAGGGAAATATGATGGGAATATAATGAGCATAAAGTGGTATGTATGGTCGGGAATGGTAGGATAACCCCTCAAGGGACCCCCATTCACAAAAATTCCCCAAGGGTTGGCCAATTTATAGGAAATCTATGACACTCATCAAAGTGAAACAATGTCAAAGGAATAATGTACAAGAAGGCATTCTATAAATAAAAGCAACTTAAATACTGTTAGAATGTGCTCGTTTTACCATTGACAATATCACTATTGTCACCCAACCATAGGCCGAAGCCACCCTCCGAGCACCTTGACCTTGAAAGAGAGAAGAATCCTGGTAGCAATCCAATAGCCAAGCAAGGCTAATGCACCAAGCAAGAAGTAACCAAAGCTGATCAGAGAGTCCAACCCAAAAGATAGAAGCAATAGGCTTTAGAACTGGTGGCAACACCTTCTCCAGAACTTGCGCACAAGACTGCCAGACTGTAGTGCGCACAAGTGCCTGTCTGCAATTCTGAGAAGTGTGTCAAATGAAAGACTGATGCCCTTTATTTATAGTAATCCTGGTAGACTACCTGGGCYGACTTCTCATTCTGGGTACTAATTAATTCATATTAATTATCTCTTTTAACTGACATCTTTTCTAGGGTTATGTTCACTTCTTTTCTTTCTTCCGGAACATTCTAATCTTGTCAAAGGTCACAATGGAGGTTCATACCTCCCGAAGCTACCATAATATCAACACTCCCTCCTAGCTAGGGAGGTATAACCGATAATGGTCTTGAGCACAAACATACCATTTAACTTATAGCATCACGAGCACCATCATTATTATCCATTTGGATAATTTCCATGACAACAGGTACAATATCAATTGATAGAACACAACTGTGTTTATCCATGGTAGTACACAACTACTCAAACCGTGACACATAGTCACAAAAAGTGGAACATATCCACCACAATAGCATATATCTAATGTCTGGAGACATGTAGTCTCCATAACAATCATCTGATATCAATCTGCACATAAAATATTGTTATGATATAAACTGAATCGTCTAGGCCATTCTTTCACTCACATCTATGAGATCTGAAGGAGCATCTACCCTTAGAGTAGAGCATCAATGATGGGCTATTTGGACTATTCTTCTCAAGCAAGGAAGAATAATTGTCCTGATTTATGAGCCTGGACCATTCCCCACCCTGGGCCATTCATCCGGCACTAAACAAGGTGCAACCTGGAGAGAATGAGTCTGCCCTAAGGAATGTCTGTCCCTAATTGATGAACCTAGACCATTCCCCACCCTGGGCCATTCCTCTGGCACTAAAAAAAGTGCAACCTGGAGAGAATGAATCCTCCATAAGGAATGACTATCCGGACCATTTCCTAAGGAAATGACTATCCTGCACCAACCTCCAAAATGGACCATTCCCCATTTTAACCACAATGGGAAATCGTTATCCAACAAGGCAGGCCAGTCTTCTTGAGTAACCCTTAAGATGAGAGACTGCCCTAGTGTTACAGGTATGAAATAATTGAGAGGGGGGGGTGAATCAGTTATTGTAAATTATTAACCATTTCTCCCATTTTTAATTTCGAATCATTAATCTTAGTGGCAGTAAGTCTTTACTGTGAAAACCCGTGTTGTAAACATAAAGCATATATCATAAAGAACAACAATCACACACACAACATTCATTCACAATTATGA
>JASDQU010100811.1:570227-598045 GCA_032191745.1 Picea mariana | reverse complement strand
CATTCTCATTTCGTGCCGAAAATAATCTAGATCAGTGGTATTAGAGTAGGCTGCTCTTGATCGTTTCTTTCAGTGCATGTGCCCGACGAGGTCCGAGTATAACAATTTGGGTCTTGATATTGTCTCTCTTGAAGACAATCGCTCTCGCACACCCAAGAAACCCTCGATGGCGGAAGAATAAAAAAACGACGGAGCAGACGATCCTATCAATCTGTTGCTTGAACAAGCTCTCATGTGACAGAGGGATGAAATGATAGAGAATTTGTCCCACATCCTTCAACGCCTGTCGATAACAGTAGATGCATCTTCATCAAGCGACCACTTTGGAGGCACCTCGCCTTTCAAGGTACAAGTTAATTTCGATATTCCTGTATTTGAAGGACAGATAGATGCAGAAGCCCTAGAAAAATGGTTAACTATGCTAGAAGGTTATTTCTCTGTTCACAATTTTTTCGACAAAGAAAATATCACCTTCGCACTCCTTAAAGCTCTCCCTCATGTAAAACATTGGTGGGAAAATTATTGGGAGCAAAGTTCCACAGAGGAGTCTGGAATATATGGGGCCAATCCCACTTGGGATTTTTTTGTGGATGCGGTAAAGGAACAATATTACCATGTTGGCAACTATGAGGACCAGTACATGAGATGGACCACACTGCGGCAAGAGAGGGGCCAAGCAGTTACGGAGTTCACCAATACCTTCCATACCTTGCGCACCAAGTTGGGTATCAAAGACTCCGAGTGAAATTTGGTTCTAAAATACCGTGGGGCTCTACACAGATACATCCAAACTGAAATGGATTTTCTGGACATCTCATCACTAGGTGTTGTTTATCGATATGCTGTTAAAATCGAGCAAAAATTTAAGCACCAGAACAAACGAGAGTTTGGTTCTGCAAATCGCCAACAACCAAAGTATGACAAAGACAGCCCTAACAAACAATCTCCCGAAAACCAGTCCAAGCAACATGAAAAGAAGGGTCAAGGGAAGACAAAGAAGGACACCGAAAAATGGTGTGATTTCCATAAAAGCCCCTGGCACAACACCAATGAATGTCGTTCAAAATAGTCATTGGTGGCTGAGATCAAAGACAAGGAGCCGAACCCTGATTCAGAATCTGAATCTGAAAATACTGGTAAAGGACAAATCATTGCCGCAGACCCCACTGCTATTGTCGCGACCACAACAATTCAACCAGAAGAACCAACAGATCCTGAAGAGGGGGAGTGCCTTTTTCATTCACAGATGTGGGTAAAGGGGACCCCGCTGCATTTTATTGTTGATAGTGGAAGCCAGAAGAACCTCATCTCAGCAGAGGTCATCAAACAATTGGGATTGTTGACAACACCACACCCGTAACCATACAACATCGGGTGGCTTCGCCAAGGACGAGATCTCCGTGTCAGCCAACAATGTCGATTGTCATACAACATCCAACCCTTCAAGGATGAGGTATTATGTGATGTTTCCCCACTAGATGTCTGTGATGTTCTCTTGGTCCAACCATATACGTGGAAGCGCCATGATGTTTATGAGTCTCGACCCCGCAGTGTCATTGTTTCTCTAGGGGGTCATCTCTACAGAATACCAGAGGTAGTTCCGACTACTGTTCCACCTAAAACGTGCCGCAAGGTAGTATCTCATACTGCAAAATTCAACTTCTTCACAATCTGTTCAAAAGGGAACAGAAGAACACTGCAACCACTACAACTTTGCCCCAAGCACCTTTTATCCAACATAAGCAGGTCGACAAGGTTGCAACAAAGCGCAAAGAGTCCTTATGCACACTATCCTCTCATGTATCCTGACTTGTTGAACAACCTCGGCCTCAATAGGTTCGGGACAAACTTCCACAAACTGAGTAGCGCGACGTCTCCAGCAAGGCAAGCAGCTCACCAAGATGCAGATTCAGTAAATGCTTTTCCCTCTCCCCCGGGAACTCAATGCAATGGAGACCATTGTTTTCTAAGGAGGGAGGATTGATCCAGGTGGATATCGGTGGCCACCCACCTTTTCTGACATGCTCAAAACAGTTTTCTGACAAATTTGGCAATTTACTATTTTTAGCAGTTTTTAACTTTTGAGGCCATTTTGAGGGCTCAAATGAAGGTTTTTAGAGATAGAAGTTCTCAATGATAGTTTAAGGCATAATTGAGCCCCCAAAATGAATCTCCTCAACGATACCTTTCCAACGAGCTATCATACGCCTAAAACGAAGATCGTATGCAAAAGTTACGACCCCGGGAAGTTGATGTACTAACTTACCCAAACGGGGCCCACATGACTTTTGGCGCTTCATCTCCTAGGGTTAGGTTTTGGGATGTATAGGGTTTTTGGCATTCCTGTTTATTGTAAAAAGGCCTTCAAAGCCTCATTGTAATCATCTTCTTGCGAATGCGAGTAGCCGTCACATCTCTTCTCAGAGATAAGCTGCCACCATTCTAGCGAGTCTTTCACTCTATATTTTTACAGTCTCTGTACATTTCTTTGATTAATAGAAATCGTGTATTACTGTATATATGTGTTTATGGTTGCATATCTGATACATTATGTTATATTATTGAATATCTGCGATATCTCTGTGCATTTCTTTATTATATCTCTGTTCTCATTTCGTGCTAAAAATAATCTAGATCACTCCCGCAGCCTTGAGCATCTGGTGCAAGCGGGCCTTAAATCTCTGGAGGATATCGATTTGTCGAATAATAGAATATAGGTATTAGAGGATAAGAGTTTTTTATACCATCTACTTACATCTTTGAAGCCACTATTTATACGTGAATATGGAGTTATTGAGATTTTAGTTAAAAAATTAAATACCATCCATTTAGTCGGGAGGAGAAAACGCACGCGCATGTAATCGAGACCACAAACAATGGAAATATCCTCGTCAAATGTCAACAACCTGAAAATGATATGGAAACCATTTTCACAGCCAAATATCAAATGAAATGGAGGGGAAGGAATTGGCGAGAGATTTACATCTGCACTCAAATCCCCCACTGAATACTTAAAGTAGAAAACCACCATTGTCATCTGAACCCACTTCATATCATATGCTGTTCTTATTAGTTTTCTTTGTAAATTTTATCTCAAAACCCTTACAACTATTTTTCTTTGTGGGGAGTTGCAAAGTAGAGAAGAAAGATGTTTGGCATGCAGAGTCAATCTGATGGAGGTTTCCTATTATCCGGAGGCGGTTTTATGCCTTCTCAGGTAACCCAAGTTAACGAAGGCGGTAAGTGGCTTTCCCTTTGTTATGGTAGGTTGTTTTAGGGTTTTCAATATATGCGTGTTTTGGCAGTTTAACGAGCCCGACATTCAAGCAAGCCTGGATGGTTTTGCTGAAAAGAGGTACCAACAACGGGCTTCTTCCATTGACTGTAAAACAGATAAGCTAGGCTACCTAGAATCTCTCGGACAACTCTTCGAAATGGAAAGGTAGAATATGTATTTTAATATCCAATAACGGAGCTTTAACAAATGAACTAATTAACAGAGTGATGAATCATATAATGTTTCACATTCCCTAATTAACAGAGTGATGAATCGTATGATGTTTCACATTCCCTAATTAACGGAGTGATGAATCATATGATGTTTCACATTCCCAATTACATGTTCAAATCAATATTAAAGGTCAATTTAATTTGTCTTCACTCCATAAATATGGTTTATGGGACGAAATTCAGAACTACTTCAAAAGTTGACTTCTTTCTATGTAAGATTTTTAAATGGAGTTGGAGGCTTCACTGTGCTTTGTTAAGCTATTTGTTCTTCAACTAAATGAAACAAGTCATTTTAAAGGAATTTTGCTTTTTAAATTATTTTAGAGCCCAATGAAAATTTACTATCAGTAATGGTTTTGAAAGTATGAATACTTTTTAAGGTAATTGGAATTAACATTTAAAGGATGAATAACCCTAAAACGAATTGAAATTAATATGAGCATGCAATGTTTGTTTTGTTTTCAGTATAGAGTAGCATCTAAATCTTGTTTCAGCAAGATGAAAATCACGTCATGATATCTTCCCAGTGTTGTTGAATGGAAACGTAGCTTTATTCGATGTTGGGCACTCAACTACTTATTGACAGCTAGACTACTCAAGCTGATAAATGAAAAATGGTTCCATAAAGAAAGTGGTTCCACTAAGTGTCCAGTCAACCATTTTTCCACCAATTCCAGTCATTGGGAAAACACAAATTCCTCCATGGCTGAGGAGGAAGTGTACAAATGAGGGAACATGGCATGAAAAAGCTTCTACAGTGAACCCATTTGGCTTGAGTTGGAAGGTTGGTCGGTTGTCCCACCAAAGAAAGAAAGCTTTGTGCCATGTTTCAGTGAATGTCCAACAAACATTGGAAATCCAAAATGTTGTGAGTGTGATCAGATAAGGGAACATCCTCTTCCAGTTGGGATGGTTCATGCAACTTAATGTTGTTCAAATCAATGACTTGATGGATGACTAGCTATGTTGGAAGGTCCAATTTAAATGCATTTTGGCCTACATATTGAATAATTATATACTGACCATGTGGGATAATTATATACTGACCATGTGGGAGATCTTGAAGCTTATTATTTCGTTGGCCCTTCAAGCATTGCTTCACCAAATGAGGCCAGACTTTATCCCCAATTATGAACTGTGAAGGAACCTAATATCCATCCTCGTCAAATGTCGACGACCTAAAAATGATACTGAAGACAATTTCACCGCCAAATAACAAACGAAATGGAGGGGAAGGAATTGGTGGGAGATTTACATCTGCACTCAAATCCCCCACTGAATACTTACAGTAGAAAACCACCATTATCATCTGAATCCACTTCATATCATATGTTGTCGTTATTAGTTTTCTTTGTAAATTTTATCTCAAAACCCTTACAACTATTTTTCTTTGTGGGGAGTTGCAGAGTAGAGAAGAAAGATATTTGGCATGCAGAGTCAATCCGATTGAGGTTTTCTATTCTCTGGAGGTGGTTGTATGCCTTCTTAGGCAACCCAAGTTAACGAAGGCAGTTTTTCCTCTATCAGGGTAAGTGACTTTCCCTCTGTTAGGGTAGGTTGTTTTAGGGTTTTAAATATATGTGTGTTTTGGCAGTTTCAGGAGCCCGACATTCAAGCAAGCCTGGATGGTTTTGCAGAAAAGAGGTACCAGCAACGAGCTTCCTCTATTGACGGTAAAACAGATAAGCTAGGCTACCCAAAATCTCTCGGATGAGAATTCAAATTTTACAATAGATGGCATGGACGTCAACAATGTAATTAATCATTCTTTACCTTTACTTATTTTTAAAGGGGTTTTTGTACTATTGGAAAATTTGCCTGACAATGTTTTTTTAGGTGTGCAGGTAACCCTGGTTGGGATGGTATTCAACAAGGAAGAGAGGGTTACTAATGTATCTTGACGACGGTACAGGAAGAATGGAAGTGAAACAATGGTAAGTTTTATAATTGTTGTTGTTGTTATTATGTAGTTGTCACCCAATCTAGCCAATCAGAGTAATTTATTGTACTTTTATTTGATTGTTTTTTCATGCCTCTAGTCACAAGATCGAACACTGTCTTGTGTTTTTTTTTTAATTATAATTATTAACTATGGGCTCCTCCTTATGATATATGTAAAGTGACTAGGTGGAGGTGGTGGTTGTACCCACTTTGGTGGGCATGGATAGATCTCATCCCCGATGCCCTCCATACTACAAGTTTTTATGCTAGTGTACGTCGTACACCTGTGGGTTGTACCTTCACACTTGCGGGTTAGACTATAATATTGGTGTCATACACTGATGATAATTGTATCGTGACATTGACGTTATAGTGCCCATACGTGTCGTCATATAACACTGTGATATCAGTTGTAGAGAAGATGATAGAGGAGATGACAATTAGCTTGCTACCACTTTGGTGGTCTGGTTTTTGGATATACCCGTTAAGAGTTTGGAATGGTCATGGAATTCAAACAATTTTAATTTGTTTCTGTTTTCACACAGAAAGAATTGCTATTAAGATCCTTCACCAAGATTGGTCAGAGACAATGGAAATGAGCTACACATGTTAACTTTGCAACAAAATTGGCAATATAGAACTAATTTTTTACATATTTTTAATGATGTTTTCGTTGATGGTGTATATTTTGCCAAATTTGTCCAGGATTGGCCCCTAGCCCCATATTGAAGAAATGACTTTCTTATGCAATGAGACAGATCACTTGCACAAGTGAGACAACCCACAAGAAGTGAACATTTTGTTGGCATATACTGAAGTCCATCCAACAAAGAAGGAGTCCTCTGAAGTAAGAATAGTCTTGCGCAACAATGGTGCAGAGAACTGCTTGGAGGATGGAATCCAGAGCATCCATGGAAGACAAATTAGTTGAGTAAATATGAGAAGGATCTAAGAAATCATGGCAACCAAAAAATACAACAACCTTATGCCAAGGGTTTATCATTACACTGAATCACCGAGTCTGTGTTTTGCCTACAACCCCAGGGTATTCCTTCACCCGGGGTTCTATTTTTTACTCCATGCCTGCAAGTTGCATCCCATTTTTTTTCAGAAAGCAGTTCACTTACACACGGTACAAATGGTATTTGCCCCATCATCCAAGCTTGTATTCGGTTTATATTTGACAAGAGAGCATGAATGCCTTGGCAATTTGAGCATTGAGCAACATCTTACTGACATTGGGTGACGATCACGTAAAAAAAATATGCCTAGCACCACCAGATTCCATGAATTGATTGATCAATAATGTAGGTCAGGATTTATATTTTCTCTTTAAAAAATCGTTGCGATGAAGTTGAAGTTGATTTTGTGTATTTATTCATATTTATAATGTATGTCAGTATGGAAGTGTATATTCTAGAATAAAAGATTAGTATGGTGACAAGTCCCCCATGTAGTAGATGGTAGAAACCAATGCAGTTCATAAACCAAAATGCCAACACATATTATCCTTCTAAACCCTAAAAACTTCAGAACAGATTTATCATTCTAAACCTTAAAAATCTCCACACATATGTATCCTTCCAAACCATACAAATCCCAGCACAGACTTGTCCTCTTCCCAAAGTGTTTTGATCTCATGATCTGCATATGTCAAAACCATAAACATTATTGTGTGACTTATGCTGCTGAATGAGCTTATAGTGGATTGAATGTGGTTCTCAAACTGATATACAGGCTCAGGAGCTGCTATAGATGTAGTGTACCCGAACTCATATATGGTCATGTTGAGGGGATGGGGTACTTAAAGGAACACTAATTGCACTACTAATGCATGCTAAGGCAGAATAAATGCAATCAATGAGAATTAATTTAACTATAACCAAATAAAACGAAATGCAATGCCCATTATGTGCACATAGATATATACAAACAACCCTTCAGTGCATTCCAGAATGATTCCTAAGCATAACAATCGTGCAAAATTACTCATTGTCATCAAAGAA
Source organism: Picea mariana (assembly GCA_032191745.1). NCBI lineage: Eukaryota > Viridiplantae > Streptophyta > Pinopsida > Pinales > Pinaceae > Picea > Picea mariana. The sequence goes on along the minus strand of JASDQU010100811.1, from coordinate 590,588 downwards.
CTCCTATATGGTCATGTCGAGGGGATGGGGTACTTAAGGAACACTAATTGCACTACTGATGCATACTAAGGCGGAATAAATGCAATCCACAAGAATTAATTTAACTATAACCAAATAAAACCAAATGCAATGCCCAATATGTGCATATTAAATATAAAAACAACCCTTCAATGCATTCCACAATGATTCTTTGTTGAATTTTCGTCTCAAACAGTTAACTAGATTAATATTCTTTTAATTTTAAACACTTAACACAATAACTACATATAAAGGATCATAAGTTTTTAAAATCCAAGATCCATATATATATATATATATATATATATATATATATATATATATATATATATATATATATTACAATACTGCTCATGAAATAATATATTTATAAAAAAAAAACTTAAAAAAACCTATATTTTTTTTAGGCTTTGCCTTTCCCTAGTTCGGAGGTATGTTAGTATTATTTATATTATTTTTTTCGGCGTTGCCTAATGCTGCAATTCATAGAAGGGGTTTGAGCTTTAACTAAACCAATCATTCCATGCTTTTCCCTCGGTATTATCCCTTTCCCCAGAGGTATGATAGTATTATTTATAATTCATTTCAAAATCAAAATAGAAAAATGTACCATTTAAACCAATAAACGTGTGTAAGAGTTACATTTTTCTTTCAAATATTTACGTGTTTCATAACCATGTGGAAGGTAAACTTTATTGCCCATTTTTTTGGGGGTATATTAAAGTTAGTAGTCTTATATATACCAAAATACAGAGGAAGAATGTAATCTCACATTATATTAAAATATAGAAAAGATAAATGTTGTTATAAGAAATCGGTGAATAGTAAATATATGTACGATGATAATGATAAACTGCATTGAAATGAGAGAACTGGTTAGTCAAACAATAAGAAAGAAAGTAGTTATAATAAATTAAATTAAAAAATAAATAGTTAAAATAAAAAAATTTTAAAAACTTAATTATAATATTAAAAAATTGGAAAAAAAATATTAATTTTTTTTGTTATTTATTATATTTAAAATTAAAATAAATTTTTAATATTATCACTTTATGTAAATTAATATTTATTAATCTTTTTATAATTAAAACCAATTACTAATAAAAAATCAATATGCATGGTACTTAGATGTTAATTATAATATCACTTAAATAGTATTATTATTTTTACCAACTTTTTCCTACCATATAAAGCTTTTGCCAATCCTAAGATAATAAACAATCATTATCCACCCTATAGAGTTTTGGTGAATCCCAAAACAAAAGGGTTAAGCCATTGCACCATACATAGTGCAAACTCTTATCCACCTTATAGAGTTTTGGTGAATCCCAAAACAAAAGGGTTAAGCCAATGCACCATACATAGTGCAAACTCTTTTCCCTTGGACTCTTTAGCATGGCCAACGAAGTTTGCCAAATTTAAATGCCCCAAATAATATGAGAAATATTGTTTTTATATATTTTTCAATATCTTATATTGAATTAAATGTAAATGTTATTGTGGAATATTTGTATTTTTAAATATAATAATTGATTATGGGTGTTAATTGTATTTAGCTTGGTTGGTTGGGAAGAATGATTATTTTTTTTTTTACGGAGATTCAATTCCCTCAAATTTCAAGGAGTCCTATATCCCATATAAACAAAAATTCTTATATATCAATTTAATATCTTAAATTTGATATAATAATAATAATAATTCTACCTAGCCCACGTGGCAAGACCAAAGCCTGACGTGACAGATGAAGACTGAAGTGGATGTGACAAGATACAACGACATGTGGCAAGTATGTTAGTTGTCCTCGGAGCCCGATCTTGATGAAGGATGTGATGTTTGGAAGGTGGTGCAGAGTCGATGACATAATGACGAAGCATGCTAATAGAAGGGAGGGGTCAAGCGACAATACTCTGCATTCATTTTTGGTGATGTCAAAGTCTCTAGAAGGGAAGTGGAGCCATCAAGGTGGTTATGGTTCCGGTGTGTAGGTTGGGATTGGTCACACATCAATGATAGCACACAGGCTAAGCAACAGAGGCAGGGAGATAGTCAATAAGAGCAATCCCGAAGGCAATGGGGATGCATGGGTCATCATTTCGAGTTTTCATTTGGTTTTGTTGACCGTTGGTTTTGGGAGAGAATAGTTAAGTACTAAAGCACTTTTATTTGTAGTCAGTCTTTGGGGGGTTTGTCTCTCTAATGGCACTGCCTGTGACATGGCCGCTCCACTTGGGAGAAAAAAGGGTAAAGTGTGCAGGGGAGGGAGGCATGATAAAGAGCCCTCTATTTTTCAGGGCTTGGTGAACTCCACATGGGCGGATAGGGAAGGTTGGGAAACCAAGAAAAGGTTTTCCGAGCTGTGTTCTGACAAGGAAAGAAAGTAAGCAAAGGATGTTGAGGAGCATGTTCGACAACAGAGGAGGGAGATGTCAGACATAGAGGTTTTGGATGAAGTGGAAGACTGGGTTTGTAACACACCCATTTTCAAACCCCAAACTAGTGATGTATATTGTAAATGTAATGTATAGTTGCGAGTCAAAGAGATGTAATATGTAAATGATGTAAATTGAATATAATGAATAAAATGTATCGCCAACTGCAGATGGACACACATAAAAATTTGGGGGCTAAGTTTCCACAAGAGAGGGAAGGGGTCCAAAGGTGAGGAGAGTTTTCCCATGTTTATTAAACCAAAATCACATTTCTTTCTAAACTATCTTTACCATGAACCTTCCATTATTTGTTGAGTGTTCTAGAGCTCAATCATTGAATGCATGTAAGAGGGTGGGTGTGAGAGTCACATCCCATAGTTATTGAGAGCATGGGGGTTGAATACAACCAGCTTGGGGAAGAGTGCAAGTCAAGCAAGCAAGAGAAAGAAGGGAAATTTGTATGGGTGGGAGACCAAAATTATAGATTCACATTTTTGCATGGAGAGCTATTTTTACATGAAGTTTTCTAGAAAGAAAAGAAGTTCTAAGTGTTGAATCTTGAAGGTAGTTGTTGCGGGCAAGTTTAACAACAGTTTGGAACTGAAATTTCGTAGAGAAAGAGGTTGTGTGCCTGGGAGTAACGTGCTATTCGAAATTCGTCAAGGGAGGCACACATTTTTCTGCTAAGCAAATTCGTGTTTGCAATTGTAGAATTCCTGAGCTATTAACAAGTAGATTTCCTATCCAACCCATGCTAGAAGCCCTAGAGAGGAGTGAAAAGGCCTGAGGGACCATGAGCAATGAAGGGGGATTCCATCCCTTGGGTTGTGTAGGTTAAGGGGAAGAAAGTTGGTGGACTGTAATTAGTTTGTGAGTTTGATTGTTGAGACGGGGACATTAGCCAGCCGTAGGGACCGCCGTCTCTTGTGGATTCATAGCCCCATCTCGGGGGTGACTTGATATTGAGAACTGGAACAAAAAGTTTATGGTTGGGAGGAACGTTTGTCTTCTGCAACGGGTTGTATATTTCATAAGATAAGTGTTCTTATCTGCTATGTTGACTTGTGTTAAATACTGCTATATAAATTCTTGTGCATTTTACTCCAAGTTATCTTGGCTATTGTTGCTTGTTGTGAGGAGAATGATACATTTAAATCCCTATTTATGTGGTTGAATGTTGTTGTATTCTATTTAGTTGTTTCTATGTACAGTTAAGCAATTGCAATTATGTTTTTAATTAGTATGGACAACTGCATGAGTTTGAATGACATGCTATGTGTTATTTCCACATATAGATTTGGTATCTGAAAGTTCTATTGAGTCGTTTTGGCAAGTGACGTGACCCAGTTGGGGGCTTGGTATGTTACAGGGTTGAAGACCTTTCTATACTAGGACGAGGGAAACCACATATTTTAGGCTTGTGGAAACTTATTGGATTGTGAAGGCTATTGTGGGATGAGACTTGAATAGGACGAGGAGAGAGTGAGTAGATCTAATCCATGCCATACCCATCCTTGAGGGGAAGTTTGAATTGCTTTGTCAGTCACAACATGGCATCAATTTTACGGTTACTTCATCTTCTCAGAAGTAGGATATGAATGAACGCAATTGCCAAGTCCCCTGGGACCAATAAGTTTCCCCATAGATGTTGACACAGTACAAAAGGATGTTGTTGTGTCTACACAAGAGGCTAGTTCGTTCCCAAGCAAGGTCCATCCTATGAAGGAAGAACCACGTTAACTGGTCTTTTGTTTATTTTGACTTATATTGTCTTTATAGTCTTTTTCTTTAAAATGACTTATAGGAAACAATGAGTGATTCACCCCTCTGTATTTTTTGTGAATATAATAAATTTTTCTCATTTTTTAAACTTAAATAATAATAATAATAATAAACCTTCTTGATCCCATAAACCAAAAGATAAAATATGTGAAACAAACACCACGGTGAGGCTACGCTCACTTCTGTATTATTCAATGAAGACGGATTACATCCTTATATAAGAAAAGACTCGACCGAGTCAGTTACATGCAAACTAAAGACAACTAGACTCTTAACTAAGAACCGACTCTTAACATGCCTACAACTGACTCTCACAACTGAAGCTTATAACTGGTGCTTACAACTAGCGCTTACAACTAGCACTTTCTCCATTATTTCCAAGTCTCCCCCTTAATGGAGAATGGATTGACTTCTACACCTAACATCTCCCTAAACAGTTCAAACTTAATCTTTCTAAGAGGCTTAGTGAAAATATTAGCAGCATTTTCACTAGTATTACAATACAAAAGAGTTATTTCATTTGACTGCAACTTTTCTTGAACAAAATGATACTGAGCTTCAACATGCTTTGTCCTTGGATGAAAAATCGGATTCTTCGCAATATTGATTGAACTTTGATTATCACATCTAATCATCGCAGATTCCTTTCGTTCTTCTTCAACATCTTGAAGAAGTCTTCTTAACCAAACAACTTCACAAGTTGTTGCACACAAGGCTTTATATTCTGCTTCAGTAGAAGACAAAGATACAGTAGGTTGCTTTTTACTGCTCCATGAAACAACTCCGGATCCAATGTTGAACGCATATCCAGTGGTTGATCTCCGATCATCCAGATTACCAGTCCAATCAGAATCTGAATAACCTGTCAACTCAACATCAGATGCATCAATATATTTAATACCATAATCAAGCGTACCTTTTAGATACCTGAGTACTGCCTTTGTTGCATTCCAATGGCTTTCATGAGGTTTCGCCATGAACTGACTTAACACACTCACAGAATATGAAATATCAGGTCTGGTTGTGGTGAGATAATTTAGACTACCCACCATCTGTCTATACATAGTGCCATTCACCTCCTTCGAACCATCATCACAAGAAAGTTTCACATTCTGCTACATGGGAACAATGGAAGACTTACACTGATCCATTTTAAATCTCTTAAGTATTTCTCTGATATACTTACTCTGACAAACAAAAGTTTGGCCTGCATTTCTCCAAACTTCAAGACCTAGGCAGTAATGTAACTCACCAAGATCTTTCATTTCAAATACCTTTGATAACTGCTCCTTGATTTCATCAATTAACTTCTCTGCATTTCCTGTAATTATTAAATCATCAACATATAATGAAATCAATACTATATACCCCTATTCATCAAATTTGGTATACAAATTTGGATCACTTTTGCTCCTCATAAAACCCTGTTGAAGAAAGAAAGAGTCTATCTTCTCATACCATGACCTAGGTGCCTGTTTTAGTCCATACAATTCTTTCTTTAACTTACACACTAAGTTTTCTTGCCCCTTTTCAAAAAACCCTTCAGGTTGAGTAAGGTAAACCTCTTCCTTTAACTCACCATTCAAAAATGCAGATTTAACATCTAATTGATGCAGCTTCCAATGGTACTTTGTAGCTAAAGAAATTAACATTCAAATAGTATTCAATTTAGCTACTGGTGCAAATGTTTTAGCATAATCAATACCTTATGTTTGTGAATACCCCTTTGCCACCGGTCTAGCCTTATATTTATCTATACTACCATCTGATTTAAAATTGGGTTTGTATATCCATTTGCATCCAATGGGCTTCTTATGTTTAGGCAATTCAGTCAATTCCCAAGTATTTTTTTTCATTATAGATTCATATTCTTCCTCCATTGCATTTCGCCATTCATCATGTTCATTAACTTCATCAAAAGTCCTGGGTTCTATGACATTTGAAATGCTACTCATTAGGGCATAGTCTTTATACCTCTCAGGAAGCCGAATCTGTCTTGAAGATCTTCTCAACTAATTATCTTCCTCCCCACTTTGCGAAGATCTGTCTTCACCTCTAGGTGAACTGTGACTGCTTGAATTGTCCATATCACTGAGTCCTTCTTGTTGTTGCTTCTATTGTCACTGCGAGGATTGCAGCTGTTGTGTGGGCTACTACTGCTGCTGCTTCTCTTCTTTAACTCCTTCATCAAGAAGTCTCTGTCATTCCTCATGACTGTTGTCGTCATGATTTCCTACTTCCTGCTCATGGAAAAGTACATCTCTACTTGCAAATACTTTGTGAGTAGCAAGATCAAACAGTTTGTATGCTTAAAATTCATAAAAGTACCCAATGAAAATACATTTAATGGCTTTAGCATCCAATTTCCTCCTATTCTCCTTTGGAATATATGCAAAAGCCTTACACCCAAATACTTTCAAATTATGAACTGCGGGTTTGGAACCATACAAAGGCTCGAAAGGAGTAACATTATCAAGACACCTTGTTGGACTTCTATTCTTTAAATAAACTGCAGTATTTATGGCTTCAGCCCAAAATGCATTTGAGAGATTCTTACCTTTCATCATATTGCATGCACACTCTACCAGAGTTCTGTTTTTCCTTTCAGCGACTCCATTTTGTTGTGGAGTGTGAGGTACTGTAAACTGCTGTACTATTCCATTATCTTTGCAATATTTGTTGAAGTCCCCTAATTTATACTCTCCCCCTTGATCTAAACAAAGGATTTTGATGGATTTTCCTGTCTGCTTTTCCACCATGGTTCTGAATTCCTTAAAGTACTCGAAACCATCACTTTTTCGTCTAAGGAAGTAAACCCATGTGTATCTCGTGCAATCATCAATAAATAACAGAAAGTAAAATACATCTCCTAAAGACCTAGTCTGCATAGGCCCACAAACATCAACATGCACAAGATCTAACACATCTCTCTTTTTCTTATCAGGATTAGAGGGGAATTCATCTCTGTGCATCTTTCCTAATGCACATCCATCACAAGCAACCTTCTCATTCTTTAACATGGGAAGTCCTTCAACCATATTCTTTTTCTGTAATAACAATAAATCAGGATGATTGATGTGTCCATACCTTTGATGCCAAAGAGTCTCTGTTGGCATAGCTGCAGAAGTCAGTGCATGATGTGCTTTGCTGGTAACATCAAGTTTGTATAGACCTCCTACTCTAACTCTCGTTGCAACAATTTTGAAGTGGTCCAACAGATCCTTCACTATGCAATAATTCTTGAAGAATTCAACCTTCAAGTTCTGATATGTAATGGTGGACACAGAGATCAAATTTTTCTTTATTCCTGGCACATACACCACATTGCGAATGTGACGAACAATACCATTCGGCAATGTCACATGAATGTCTCCATATCCCTTAATCTGATGAGCGTGGTCATCTCCAAGATATATGTTGGCACCATTCTGTCTTTCTTTAAAATTAGCATACCAATTTTTATTACAAGTCAGATGTACTGATGCTCTAGAATCCACAAAGCAGGCATCAGAATCATCCGTTTCAAAAGATAAAGCATCGTTAGACACAAACAACCTAAGATCCCATGAGTCAAAATTCAGAGGTTCATCAATATCATCACTAGCAATAAATAATCTTAGATCTTGATTTGAAGATTTTTCTGCATAATGACCTGAATGTGTTCTAGGTTTATTCCTAGCCTCATCACTTTTATTCTTATGATAGTCTTTAACCATATGTCCAGGTCGACCACAATAAAAACAACTCTTAGACTCATTCCTGTCAGATTGCATACCTTGATTTGGAGATTGTCTTCTCTGCGATGAACTGTCTCTCTGCCATGAATCGCCTCTCTGCCATGAGCTATCTCCTTTGCCTCTTACTCCTGATCTCCCTCTCGCAGATCTATTATTTGACCACAATGCCAAATCTTTACTCTAAGGCTTCAGATTCCCGTGCCTCTCTTCCTCTTGCAACAAAATACCTGTCAGTTCTTCAAACATAGGAGGTTTCTCCCTTGCTGCAAGACCTGTTATGAACATATGATAATCTTCTAACATACCATTTAAGGCAATAGTCACTAGATCAGTGTTGGAAACAGTTTCCCCTATATTTACTAGCTTGTCTTTCACCTCTTTAATACGACCCAAAAATGAACTAACAGATTCATTTCCATCCATCTTAATGCCTAGCAATTTAGTTTTCAGGAACAAAATGCGATTTGTGTTGCTAGTTTCATACAATGCTTTAAGCGCTGTCCATGTAGCAGCAGAAGTTGTAGTGTCTCTAATATGTGGAACTATGCTATCTTTAACTGACATGCGCAACAATATCTTTGCCTTATTTTCGCGCTTCTCCTAGTCTTGGATTTGTGTTGTTGTCGCACAGGCAGCCGCATCAGGTTTCAGTTCAGTTCCCTTCGCAATGTTCCAGACACCATAGCCCTCCATGAGCGTCTGCATCTTAAATTTCCAGTTAATGAAGTTCGAACCATCTAACTTGTTGGCTTCGTTGAGGTAGGTCTTTGCCAGTGGATTCACCATCACTGCAATTTAGTCTCTGCAAGTAGATCACCAAGGATATGCAACTTTCTGTCGCTCTGCCTTTGGATACCACCGATCCGTCTCAATCTTGACTCTAAGCTTTCTTAAGAGAAAACTTCAAAAACAAAAATCCTTAACAACACTTTATATATAAAAATAATATATAAATTTCACATGCATCCACTTGAAATCCACTTTAAATAGACATGCATAATCTTCACCTTTTTATATAAAAAATATCCACTTTAAATAATAAAAAAAAAGTTATACCTCACTCATAAAAGTAAAGTTTAAACCTTCTTTTTAAAAAAAAATTAAAAATTCACGATTCTAAAAATATATATATTCCCTTTCTCATTTGCATGCACTTCACAAGTAGTGGCACTCTTTTTCAAAACTCACCCAATGCTCAAAAAACCACGCATTCCAAGAAACTCACGCATGATTTGATTATGCATGCTCCAATTCTCATAAAGTAAACGTAAATGCTTTGATTATAATGCTCCAATTATGCATGAAGTAAACACAGTTGCAATACACTAGAAAAATAAACTCTCACGAGCTCACTCTTCCATGCGATTTCAACCTCACGTGCTACTTCACAAATGCAACAGACAGATCTCAAAAACTCACGTGTCCTCTTTTTTATCCAGCCTGCGTAGAAGAAAATGTTTTCGTACCTGACGTTATAGCAGATTGCGGGGAGTCTACACCTCACAGAACTCACGCTGCCTCCCTCAAGAACGCTTCACCAAAAAAAAATTCACGCATGCACCAGATCTCCATGCATCGTAGTATAGGTCTATTTGATGCTGCCACCAATATGTACGGGAGCTATTAAGAGAGCCGGCACCTATAGATACTTGCTTTGGTGCAATTGTAATAAGGTTTATCCCGGGGACAGAGGAAGCCCTAATCCCGGCAACATCCATATTAAGATTTATACCCGCCATCTTCATCTTCCTATGTTTGCCTTACTACCCTATCTATGCTTACCACTTTCACCTTAATACCTATGCAGACCTACACTCCCTACCTAGGTGGGACCATGCATTTAATCAAACATTCACGCTATCCACGCCTTCTATCTGTGGTTCTGATACCAAGATAAAATATGTGAAACAAACACCATAGTGAGGCTACGCTCACTTATGTATTATTCAATAAAGATGAATTACATCCTTATATAGGAAAAGACTCGAACGAGTCGGTTACATGCAAACCAAAGACAACTAGACTCTTAACTAAGAACTGACTCTCACAACTGAAGCTTATGACTCTCACAACTGAAGCTACAATTGGTGTTTTCTCCATTATTTCCAAGTCCAAAAATATCTTATATAAATTATATATGAATTTAATATTTTAAATATGATATTTATGTCTCTATATATAAAATAATAAATCCACCTTAATAAATGAAGTACAAATATTATTAAAAAATCGAAACTTCTACAAATACAACTTTCTTAAAAATTTTCTTTATTTTTTATATCTCATAAAAATAAAACATTATTTCCTATAAAAGTTCGAAATGAATATAAATCATGTTGACTAATATTCTAAATCTGGATACATATATATTCGTTGCAACAATATTTGACACGGAATCATCTATCTATGTACTAATATTTGAGAATATCTATTTGCAAGAATTGAAGGTACAACTGTTTTACTTTAATTCATTTAAAAATACAAATATTCTTTTACAAAATTGGAAAGTACAACTGTTTTGTTTTAATTCATTAAAAAATACAAATATTCTTTTTACAAAATTGGAAAGTTTCGCGGTTCTAATCTGCCCAACCGGTCATTACAAGGGTTTTATGGGCGAGAGTCTGTTTACACTGTACAATGTCAATTTGGGACATTGAAGTAATAAGTGCTCTGCCCGAACTTGGAAAACTATGCTTCAGGTTTTTAGCAATACACTGAACGCCAACCTCTGAACTTTGACCGATGTAACTCTGTAGCAGGTACTACTTCCATGTTTTCATTATGTACTGTGCATGATCTTGTTGCACAGGATAAAGCAAAGTAATTCACAATTTACTATCGAATTCTTACCATGGTAAATGGCCCATTCATTCAAAAAACCGATACAACAGCTTCGGATCAGATCTGACAGCTCTTTACTGGCATTGATCTGTTCTTAGCTGCCATTGCATGTGACGCGTAAGGATTTTCTCTCCAAAATTTGTTATTGGAATCTGGTTCCAATAATTTTGATCTGTTATTGGAATCTGGTTCTCTCCAAAATTTGCTCTACCTAATTACATAAATAAATTTATTTAGAAAGATCCTTATGATACAAACATATTTTTCATACAACTATTTCTTCTGACATGTAAGAGCTCAATTACCTGATGATTAAGATTGTGAATCTTATCTTATTATAAGGTTGCGAATCTAATAATATTGCTTCAAGCATACCGGTGCTTTACATTACCAGACTGGGGACTGCGTCTCAGGAATCTACGGACCTTTTCTGCTTCAAACCTGCCAGTGCTTCACATTACCAGAATGGGGACTGCGCCTGAAACCTGCCAGTGCTTCACATTACCAGAATGGGGACTGCGCCTGAGGAATCTCCGGGCCTTTTCTGCTTCAAACCTGCCAGTGCTTCACATTACCAGACTGGGGACTGCGTATCAGGAATCTCCGGACCTTTTCTGACTATTGTTAGAATTAAACTAAGATAGACCACAGCTTATAAGAATAATGGGTAATAGTATAGATGTAGAATTAGATCCAACAATTTGGCACCGCACGGAATGAAACTCGCTGCTTTGTTGGGACTCCATTAGCATCACACCACATTTAGTAGTTTCTCTCCCGAAGTTTTGTTATGTTATTATGTAAGTGATGGCTATGAATATGGGTTAAGGGGTTTAAGTAGTTGGTTAGTGTGGGGTTTAATTTTTATCATAGTTTTTAATTTTAATTTAATTAATTATTAAAATATATTAAATGAGTTTTTTATTATTTTATTATTAAAAAGTGGAGAAAGTAATTAATGGGGGAATAAAGTGGGAGGACAAAATTGTTGGAGAATTAATGAGGGAGATTTGAGAGAGGAGGATAAAGAAGAAGGGGAAAGACTTGGAAGGGGATCTCATTCTTTTGTTTTAGAATTTCTGAAASATGGAGGAGGGCGAGGAAATTTGGGAGAACATAGCATTTTGGAAACTCTCACATGGCATTGTTGTTACTGAGAATTTTGGGCTCGGGGGCCCAAGAAACCACAAGGATTCCCGGAGCTAGAGAGCCGGAGAGGTTATTCCTAGTTTGTTGGAAGGTTAATATTCAGTTTGGGCAATTGGGCAGGATCATCAACAACCAGGAAAATGGCTAAATCAACTAAGCTACAGGTTTAGGTAGATACTTTATGCATTTTCTGCTGTCAATATGTTGCTGTTGTTTATTCCTGGTATAAGAAAATAATGAAAGAAATTATAAACTAAATTCAGTCATTTTAGTAATAGATTTTAGAAAACATTTATTTATTTGGAGTCCTGAAAAATAGTTAGGCTCTACATATGGTATCAGAGCCAGGTTTCAAAACTGAAACCTGGGCTTGACCACCCACAACACTTGGGTTTTGTCTTTGTAAATATGTACATGTGTTAATTAAGATAATGGAGGTAAATAAATCACATAACGAGGTATGAGTGTTGATATCTTTGGCTGGAGCATGTGTTGGGGCAACTTCGAGGAGATAGTTGGTATTTAAAGGTTATTTCAACCCTCCAGAGTGGGAGGCAATTAGATCCAAAGTATGAAGGATATAGCCTGGAAGCAGATGGATTGTTAATATATCAGAGAAGGATGTACATCCCTGAAGGTGGGGATACTCGAAGCATCATACTCAATGAAGCCCATAGAGCACTTTATTGTGCACATCCGGGTGTGAAGAAAATGTACGCATACATGAAGAAGATTTTCTTCTGGGTAGGCATGAAGCGTGATGTAGTCCATTTCATCGCCAAGTGCCTAGAGTGTCAACAAGTGAAGGTTGACCACCATCACCCAACAGGTATCCTACAACCGCATGATGTTCCTATGTCCAAATGGGAAGTCATTTCTATGGATTTTGTTGTAGGATTGCCGCTCACATCGCATATACACAATGTCATTCTTGTGATAGTTGATAAGTTGACCAAGAGTGCTCATTTTATTCCGGTTAGAGAGACTTATGATGCCACTGATGTGGAACGCATGTTTATAAGTGAGGTCATCCGTTTGCATGGGTTACCCAAGAAGATCATTTCAGATAGGGACCCCCGATTCACATCTAGGCTTTGGACAAGTTTGCAGTGAGCGTTGGGAACTCAATTGAACTTAAACACAACTTATCATCCTGAAACAGATGGGAAAACTGAGGGGGTAAATTAGGTTATGGAAGACATGCTTAGGATATATGTTATGGATAATCAAACCCATTGGGAGAAGCACCTACCTTTGGTAGAGTTCGCCTACAATAAAAGTTTTCATAGCTCCATTGAAATGCCACCTTACTAAGCTCTGTATGGAAGGCAATGTAGGACACCGTTGAGTTGGGAAAGGTTAGAAGATCGAGTGACAGTTGGGCTAGAATTGATTCAAGAGATGGAAGAACATGTGATTCAGATTAGACAACAACTAAAGGAAGCACAAGATAGACATAAAAGTTATGCTGATGCACACAACACTGATCGAAGTTATAAAGTGGGAGATTAAATTTTCATTCATATCAGGTCTAATAAGAGTACCATTTGATTCGGGAAGGGGACAAAGTTGTCGCCTCAATTTATAGGACCGTTCAAAATCCAAGTGAGAATTGGACCTATTTCCTATTGTCTCGTACTGCCACCCCACTTACATAAAACTCATAATGTTTTTCATGTATCTGTTATACGTCATTATGTTGTTGATGAATCTCATAAACCGAATTGAAAGGAATTGCAAGTATCGGACGTGGGAACCCTCATGATAGAACCATTACTTGGACCGTAGGTTCCGAAAGCTCAGGAATCGTTTGGTAGACCAAGTTAAGTTCCAGTGAGACAAGTATAGCCCAGGATCTGCTACTTGGGAGGATGCTAAAACCTTACGACAAGATCATCCCTCACTTTTTTTACCACCTCGAGAATATGTTTTTTCGAAGGTTGGGTGTATGTAATGCCACCTTTTGACTTAAGCAACTAGAATTACTTAAGGCCTAATCATCTTTATTTTCTATTCACCGTGAGACTATTAATGATGCAATTGAAATTTTAAGACGTGAACCTATGTGAATGTCAATTCTATGAATGTTTAACGTTATTGAATTATGATGGATATTATGCAATCTATTTCTAACTTGAAAATTTTGACATTTAAAGTTGTTGGTACGTGGATACCGGATTGAGATTATGAATAAATGAAATTACATGATGATAATGCATAGATATGTATGAGTTTGTGTTATAGACTAATTTGCAGGTTAATGGGCTATGAAGTAGCCAAAGGATAATGATAATAAAAGGTTGATGTCGTGAATACCGACCGAGAAACAATATGGTATGAATCTTTGTATGTGAAATTATGTTGGTTTGAATGCATTGCTATGATATTTGGACCAGTGCAAGTTTTTCAGGTGGTGAGACTRCCTAAAACTGAATATACGATGGCAAAATTCCCAGCAACACAGTGCCACTGTATGTTCCATGGTAGGGTGTTGACCCTAGTTCTATTAGGAGGGGTGGAGGCGTTTCCCACCATGTATCCTMTGAAACCTGAAGTCATGGGAGGACAGTGTTAGCTCATGCTCCCTTAGATGTGTGATGATGATTGTCAGTTTCCTGCTGGGGAAGTTTGGTCAAGAGAGTTGACACTTCTGCTTACGAGTTCTATTTGAAGTTAGGTCAATATAGTTGACGCTCCAAGATAGTCCAGCAGAGGAAGGATAGGGATGGAAGATGGAAGTAAGTTAGGGAGGAAGGATGAATAGAAGTAGTTGAGAGTGTGTGGGGATTTTGCCTTATAGTAGAATTTATTGTTTTCCCTCTTTTTGAAGAGAAGATATGTATATATGTATATTTATAATTGCTTAACTGAACTACAATTATCTAAATGAATGTTGTTTGTGCTAAATTATTATAATTGAGGGATTTTGCGAGCATTTTAAATGATTTACTATCTTTTAGGAAATGAATGGTCTTGTTGATTGGATTGGATGCATGCAAGAATTACTTTATGAGTGATAATTATTGTAATTAGTGCATGTGTGAGTCATATATGTGCTAGCTACACATGCATGCCTTGCATATGTACATTAGTATGTATAAGTGTTTTAAGTTGATGATGTTGATTATTTGATGTGGACGTATGAATCATGTGTCATTACCCTTGTATTGTAAATTACTCTAACTTCGGGACGAAGTTTCTTGAAGGGTGGGTGTATGTAACAACCCAAATTGATTAATTTTTATCATAGTTTTTAATTTAAATTTAATTAATTATTAAAATATATTAAATGAGTCTTTTATTATTTTATTATTAAAAGGTGGGTAAAGTAATTAATTGGGGGGATAAGACTCTTGGGGAATTAATGGGGGGATAAGGTTGTTGGGGAATTAATGAGGGGAATTTGAGAGATGAGGATAAGGAAGAAGGGGGAGGACTTGGAAGGAGATCTCATTCTTTTGTTTTAGAATTTATGAAAGATAGAGGAGGAGGAAGAAATTGGAAGAATTGTTTTGGGGTCTCACATGGCAATGCTGTTGCTGGGAATTTTGGGCTCGGGGCCCAGGAAACCGCAATGATTCCTGGAGCTAGGGAGCCAGAGAGGTTGTTCCTAGTTGGTTGAGAGGTTAATATTCAGTTGGGTAGTTTGAGAATGTACACAAACAAGTGAACCAAGGGCTGAATCAACCAAATCTGCAGGTGGAGGTATGTATTTTACTAGTTCCGGTTTATCATCCTTATGCTGTTGTTATTATGATGTTATCATTAATATGTTGCTATGTTATTGTTATCATGATGTTGTTGTTGGTGTCATTACCTTGTTATCATTAATATGTTGTTGTTTATTCCTGGTATAAAAAAATAATGAAAGAAATTATAAACTAAATTCAATCATTGAGTAAGAGATTTTAGAAAACATTTATTTATTTGAAGTTGTGAAAAATAGTCAGGATTTACATTTAAACTATGTTTTTTTGAAAATTTTATGGTAATATTTTAATATATAATTTAATAAATATTTTTATATATAATTATTTAAAATTAATTATATAAAATACAAAATTAATTATGTTTTAAATCAACATTAATTAATAATGATTATTTTTTCATACTCTATTTAACACACATATATATATATTAAAGATATCAAAATAGTATTTATATTTGAAAAAATTATAATAATTTATAAGAAATTGATGATGATTAAGAATTGAGATTCAATTGGACATATATTTTAAAATTGGGATCTAATGTGGGTATAGAGTGGACAATCTAAGAGAAAATGTGTTTCATCTTCAACCTTCTTAGTGTTACAAAGTTGATACACTCTTTCATCCCATGGTATTTTAGGAATTGACCTCCCAATTTCACTATGGAACTTGTAAGAATTTGTTCTTATCTTAGCAATGCTTATTTTTTTCTTTACATTTATCAAAACACAGAGATAATTTTAATCTTCTAAATTTATTTTTTTCTTTACACTTATCAAAACACAGAGATAATTTTAATCTTCTAAATTAAAATTGATTATATATATATATATATATATATATTTCAAAATGTTATATATATTTTTAATAATTAGATGTATTATTTATTTAATTTCTAAATATATTAATTAAATAAAATATGTTTTACCAACACTGCTTTATGACTTTGTACAATAATTTTACCTTCACGCATAAAAAAATAAGAAACCAAAAATATTGTTTAAAAAAAAACATATAATATTAAATTTTAGAAATCCATATTTTATTTAATAGTAAATAAAATATGTATTTTAGATAATAGTAAATCAAATAATATTAAATGTTTTAAAAATAATAAATATTAATAAAAGGACATAGTAAAACCATATTCAATACAATATCCATTCAAAATAAGTATATGCTTAATATATATATCCATTCAAAATAAGTATATGCTTAATATATATAATTTGTAGGTGTTTGCCATCTCTAAAAGTTAGGGGCATAGAAGTTTTGTACAATTTCGTTTTATCACACATTCTTTAGGAGAGATTTTTCATATAATATTACATTTTGGAAATCCATATTTTATTTAATAGCAAATAATAATATATATTTTACATAATAATAAATTAAATAATATAAAATTTTTTAAAAATAATAAATATTAATAAAAATTTAGAAAAAGACATTAATAGAAACCATATTCAATACAATATTCATTCAAAATAAATCTATGCTTAATATATAGAATATTTAGGTGTTTTCCATCTCTAAAGTTAGGGCATAGAAGTTTTATACAATTTCATTTTGTCACACATTTTCTTAAGAGAGATTTAAGAAATTTTTCAAAAGTGATTTTATTGTGACACTTTTGTTTAAAACTTTGTCCGAATTTTCATCTTTCATAGAGAAGTGTTCTCGATTCTCAAATAAAAATTTAACCTACTATAAACACTTGAGAATTTGTTTCGCAGGCGAGTCAGAAAGTGATGGTGGTAGAAGGAATCGGAACTTCTTTTGTCTGCCCCAAGGGGACATCTGTTGACTTATCGACCAGAAAGCCTTTGCTATTATAGTCCTCGGCTCTCTTTCATAAGACTCGTCTCGTGTAGTCCACCCCAAAAAGAGCTCCATGCCGTACTAGGTCCCACCCGCGTCTCTTGGTCGGCTTAATCAAAGCGGATGTAGTTGTCCACCCATCTGGAACAATTCTCAAACAAAAGTCGAGATCAAATTAAAATGTTTGTTTCACCTTTCATTAAAAATGAACATAATATAAATTATTTTTTGAGAGTTTATCTCAACTCTCAAACAATATTAAGATACACTCACTAATTAGAGATGATAAGATGGCCCCTTCCTAGTGGAAGGAGGTGCCATGAGCTAATCTCTTCATGGAAACAAAATAGTACTTTTCAAATAATAATAAATTTATACTTTTATTAAAAAGTATTAAAGATAGTCAATATTTAAATTAGTAAAAATATTTGTTTATTATATTTTCAAGTAAATATTACTCAAACCAATAGACATAGATTTGGACCTTATCTAGAGTATTATGATACTCAATTATCTTGTTTTAAGTAATAACACGTGAATTTTGATTTATATGGTTTCTTTAACGTGATTTATAATATAAATTAATTAATGACATGGTAATAAGTCTTTCCAAATCCATCTAAAAATAATGAATTCTTCAACCTCATAAATTCTCCATGTAGTATACAAATTAAATTTATTAGAGGCTTAAATTCAAGTAAAATTGTATAAATGAGTTTATGGAAGAAAATAATACTAACGAACATAAAATTACATTGAAAATAGAATACTTGTTTATGAAAAAATGGAAAAGTGACATTTTGAGGATAGTCATAGCATCTCACTTTATATAACCATTATGGAGTTGAGAGTTGTGATTTATGGAGTTGAGAGTTGTGATGTGACTAAGAAATCACTCACATATCTCAATCTTAAGTTCTTGTTGGGATACTAACCCCAAAACCATGTTAAGATGAATAAATCTTAGTGATAACCCAAGCCGAAAGCCATTATAAAGCTAAGAACCTTATTGATTTCAAACAAGAACATACTGATAACAACTCAATCAATCAACAATATGACATTCCTACCCATAATGTCCAAGGATCCATGCCAAAATCCATTGCTCAATGCCTCTTTCCTTTTTAAATCCATAAATATTAATTGGGTAGCTAGGGTCCTCCTTACGAGCATCACACTCAATAACGGTCATGACCAACACCCATTGCAATAGATAATTCCCTTACTTCTTTCCTTAATTATCATTGTTGATGGGTAATACAACAACACGAAAATGAATATGATTGTAGGAAATAACATAATAATTGTAGGAAATAACATACCGAGGAAAGGATGATGGAAAATTAAAGAGGCCCCTCTCCTCTTTCTAGTCATTTAACTTAAAGGGACATATTTTCTTGCCACCTCGAACTCACACATAAACCCTACCCTTATCTCTTCTCATTTTTTAAATTATGGAGCATTATTTTTATTAATAAAAACTCATGGGCTTCTTGCCTTTTATTAGTCCCTGCCTAAGGCCGGGACTCTCGATTGATCGTTGACCATCAATTATAGTTGGAGTTTGACTTCTAATATTTTTCAATGTTTTAATGTTGTACACAGGAGAAACAAAACAATTATTTTTTAATATTTAAATTGTATTTTATAAGAAATGCTTTTCAATGTTGTACATAGGAGAAACAAAACAATTATTTTTATAATATTTAAATTGTTTTTATAAGAAATGCTAATGTTTCAATGTTGTACATAGGAGAAACAAAACAATTATTTTTATAATATTTAAATTGTTTTTTATAAGAAATGCTATTGGTTAATAATAAGTTCATAGTCTTATTGCCACAAAGTTCTCTAAATCTTATTGGATTACATTCTTGGATAACCTATACTTTATGCACCTCTATCTAGGGTATTTTAATTAATGGCTCTATGAAGTCTTATTAGTCCCTGCCAAGGCCAGGGACTAATAGCGATGAGTTCATCGTTGACTGGCTATTAGTTTAGGGTTGAATTTAGATTTTTGTTTTATATCAAATGTGTAACATATGAAATCAAAATATGTATTTTTTTTTAATAATAATAAAAAATATTTTTCTAACATTTGATTGGTTAATATCTTTCAAGTGTTATTGCAGGCTTCACGTCATTCAATGTATTGACAATGTGGTCAGCCAATTGTACTGGGAAGGGCAACCAACTACTAGTTTTATTTATTTTTCTATGACCGGACATACGCTTTGGTCTCGATTCTGCTCATGTTGCAGAGAGAGTCTTGATTGAAGTTCAGATAAATCTGACTGATGTTGATCTTTCAGATTTTATTGCAGGAAGATCCGAGGCCGAGGCCCTTGAGGTAATGACCATATTTTCATCTATTTTACAAGGGTGTGAGTTGAGGTCCTTGAATCTTTCCGACAATGCACTGGGTGAGAAGGGTGTTAGGGCATTCGGGTCTCTATTGAAATCTCAGAAAACGTTGGAGGAACTGTATTTTATGAACATCGGTATCTCTGTGGAGGCTGCTAGAGCCATCTGTGAGCTTCTGCCCTCTGTCGAGAGGCTTAGGGTTCTGCATTTCCATAATAATATGACAGGGGATGATGGGGCAGAGGCCCTTTCAGGGCTTGTTAGGAACTGCACTGCATTGAAGAAGTTGGATTTGAGGGATAACATGTTTGGGAAGAAGTGTGGGGTTTCTTTGAGCAGAGCCCTCTCAGGGCATTTGGGTCTCACAGAGGCTTACTTGAGTTATCTGGGTTTTCAGGATAAGGGGACAATAGCTCTTGCCAACAGCCTCAAGGAAGGGGCTCCATCCCTCAAGGTTTTGGAGATTGCAGGTAATGACGTTACTGTGAAAGCAGCTCCGGCTCT
>JASDQU010100811.1:547960-566379 GCA_032191745.1 Picea mariana | reverse complement strand
GTAGGCTATGAGCTGAGAATTCTGGATTTTATTTGGACATCCAAGTTTGTGTGGATTTACAGGATCTAAATGCAGTTTGCATTCACGAGCCCTTCCCCACCCCTGAGGAGACTGCGATACAGGCTCCTCATCGAAGTCATCAATACCTGTTAAGCGGCCCGTATCTAACTTCGAATATTCCTTCGAAGGCTTTGGTGAACTGCATGCATAAAGCACTTGGCCAACGCCCCCCTCTGAAATTGCAGAGTAAATTCGGGAGAGAACTTTCTCTTATTCCCATTTATAAACTAGAAATCATTTTTTTTAATACGTACAGAATAGACTAGACCTCCCGAGAGGACTCACAACTGGTCCGTATTGAAAGAGATCGACCTCCAAGCCCACTCTATTATCTACGTGAAAACCCAGAAAGAAGAAAAGAAAAGCTCAATGTATAGTTAGCGTTGGGATGAAATCGTCATTCGAAGGAAGTAGAAAATCTATTACTTCGCCCAGATAGTGAATCTTTTGTCAGCGACCAACCTAACCTAACCTGGTTCAAATTCTAAGGTGTTATCCACTTGTGTTAGTCTGAGCCTCCTACTTATCTAGGCATAGATCTTTCAGTGTTTCCAACAGTCATATACTAACTTTTCAGCCACTTGGATATCCCAGAATCGACTTCGCTGTCTTGTAAGACCAAGAATTTATTCCCCCCAAATACACTTTCAGAACACTTCTAATACTTTAAGTTAGGTTAACGCCCAGTCAGAACCCCTTTGATAACCTTATCTTCGAAGGCTTACAATAAGACACAGACCCCCCGGGTGACTTCATTCAAGTAAGGCCAGTCCAGAAGAAGGAGTCGGCGCAGATACCACAAGGAAAGAGAAACAAGAATGGCAGCAGGAAAGGCCGCTAGAGCAGCAATATAGGTGGAGGTAGCAGTAGTTATGGTAAGGGTAGAATATCCATCTATTGAAGCAGCACGAGCCGCCTAATAAGAAGATGAAGACGAATTAACCCTATCTATTAAGGTACGTTGCAGAGAAAAAATGGCAGTTGGAAAAAATGGTCAAGCTCAAATCCATCCCATATCATATATCAATGCTTGTCATTTGTCTCTTGGCACGCAGTGAGTCTTTTCCTTCGTCATAACAGTTGGCATTGTTTCTGGGCAGCAATGCACTTTACACATGTCTTCCAATCTATTTGAACAAAGCTGACAACTGGTGCATACTAAGAAAAAGTTTCATGGTGAGGTGCCATGTGCCTTTCTCATTTAGACAATGTGTCTGCTCTAAAAGCATATGTTACTTACTAAGCTACTCTCCATTTTTTTAGATGCAACTATGTTTTATCAAATATGTTTTGAAATTAAATATAACTTATTTTTATGTAGAGAGAACACGAATTTCACTAATTTTAACAATTTTACAAAGATTGTAACAATTATATAATATCAAAATTCCATTTACAGTCTAATTTGTATCTCACCACCTATCAATTTTCCAGACACAAGGATGTGAGGGATTTAGTCACAGAAAATATTAGCTCGAGGTTACCTTTCCTCATTTTCATATGCACAATTCTTTTCGAGAAAATATTGGGATGGAAGCTAAACAATGCCAACAACAGAAATCTGGAATTATTCAAACTGCTCTGCAACTTGTGTAAGTGGTAGCTATTGTTTATTATTGGTACTGTGTATCCATCCAATAAGCAGCATTTAACTCCATAAATTTAACTCTGACCGATTTTATATTGGACATGCTTTGCTATGGATGAATAGAAAACGAGGCTGGAGATGTGACTTATTATGTAAATTATCAAAGGAAAGAAAGACACGCGACATATAAGCCATTTTTTTAGTACGATCAATATAATTCATAGGAACTTCGACGTCTCTGTGGTGTCGGAGAACTGTGCTAATCTCTATGATGTTTTATGTGAGGTTAAACATTTTCAATTGCTGGGAGGTTTTCCCTTTTGCAAAGGCAAAGTTCTCAACCTGCAGATAGAACATAGAGGCTAGGTTCTCGGTGTCACCCACATGTGCGTCTTCTGAAGCAGCCGAGGTTCTCGGTGTCACTCACATGTGCGTCTTCTGAAGCAGCCAAAAAGCATAAGCATGGGACAATTCTGTAATATGTATACTGTAACAAGATGTACTATGCTTCTAATATTTAGAAGGGTTGTTGTTCATGCTGCTGTTCACTTAAATCTTTCATGATTTGTGAAACCCATTTATATAATTAAATAGTCTTTCATGTTTCTATGTACATTCAGTTTTGAATTTCTTACCATATGGAGATAATTTTTAAGGCATTGTATCCACATCTTTAGACATTCTCAAACCTTATTAAAGCAAAACCCTAATAATTTACACCTTATCATTTTTTCATCATATACTAAAGAAATGTTTTCATAATACATTAAAGAATTTTCATCCTGCAATAATCCAATTTCAATGTGATATGATAAGTTACATTTTCGCATGCACATTGAGTCTTTGCCTTTAAAAAAAATCCAATTTCAATACGATGTTTTGAATGTTATGGTAAACAAAAATTTCTGTGTATCCATCAAATTCCACTGGTTTAACCATTACAGTGCTATACCAAATGGTATTTTGATCATTTCCGTCATTCAACATGCAAACGACCTAATGAACTGATAAAATACAACATGGATACAAATTAAACAATATATTACACTTAAACTTAACTTATTACTTGCATGCATAACTATATAAAATACCCATAGTTACTAGCATGCATAACTATATAAAATACTCATCACTATCATGTGATGTAGTACGATTTTCGATGTTATTCTGGAATCCTTTTTATTATTGTAGAGGTCATTACTTCAACAAATCTGTTTTCGCCTAGGTTGGAATTGATTCAATTAGCTGTTTGGTGTCCTAGTTATTTGTTAGCACAAAAGGGATTTTTTTACAGTTTGGGCTTTTTATCTTTTGCAGTTCGTCATCATCTCTTCCGGGTTTCTATTTCTGTTCAAACTATTTTTGTTTTAAACAGCGTGCTTTTGGCCTTTCTATTTTTGTTTTGAAAAGTGTGCTTTTGTATTGACAGCTTTGAACTTTTTGTTTTCCAATTTTAGTTGTTTGTAGCTACGCATATTTTCTAATTGCGCTGAACCCAAGTCAACTATTCAATCTTTGGCTTCGTAACTTTCCCCTGCTATATCATACCTCGCAGGAAACAACAACAACATTAACATAAGTTAAAGAACTTCTCGGTAAGGACACAACCACTGCAGTGGCACTTGTTACAACTTACACCATGAGTCTCTTATGTAATAAAATCAACCACTGCAGTGGCACTTGTTACAACTTACACCATGAGTCTCTTATGTAATAAAATCTGAGGATGGGACACAACCACTGCAGTGGCACTTGTTACAACTTACATCATGAGTCTCTTATGTAATAAAATCACTACAGTGGCACTTGTTACAACTTACATCATGAGTCTCTTATGTAATAAAATCTAAGGACGGGACATTTTAACACTTGTTTATTTTAATATAGAGTTATTTTGCAAAGATGACTATGAGATCAAATCACGGTATGATTCACATGCGATTGAGAAAAAAAATTTAAAGAACACAATATTGTAGATATAACACAAGACACAATATTTAAAGTTGAGTATTGTAGTGAAAATAAAATTTTATAGATGAATCAAATCGAAAAAAACACTACAATGTACATCACAATACAAAGTAAAAACACATTCTCAAAACTCCTCCAAGAAGAGGCTAAAAGCTACATTTTATAATGATGTAAAAAACCCCTAAGAAGTAAAAACCTTAAAAGGAAAGAACCCTAACCCTAGCATGAATAGGTATGAGGGGAACATTAAGCTAGACAAATTTGAGTTGCTTGAAAAAATGGGATCAATGTCGAGATCATAACTCTTCACTTAGTGCTATGTTTTGTGTCTTCTTTAGTTCATTGGAAAGAACATTAGAACGTTGAATCAAGTCCCTAACTTTCGAGTGTAAATATCTCAAAAAATGCATGATAAGGCCTTGAAAAATGCGTTGAAAAATGATGACCCCAACAAATTCTAGTATTAAGGCCATTTTTGAGATAGTCTTGGGTAGCCACCTGAATAAGTCCTTGCTACTTATGTAGCAATGGTCCCCATTGTGTCATGTTCCTACTAGATAGGGGAATTTATGCTAGATCTTGTTCTTGGTAACCCACTTGCCATGGTGAAGGAGCTACCTTACTTTGACAACACGATGGAGTTGAATGTTATATTGGCAAGTGTTTGTCATATTGGTGTCCATGATATGGTCCATTGTATCTTTCTCAATGGATTCAAGGTTGAGCTATGTAATGGACAAGTGCTTTGCAAATTTGGCCTAAGTAGATCTACATTAAATGCATGGTGTAAGCCGAGGAATGATGGGAGATCAAATTCAAAATTCCTAGTGATAGCGTGAGGTGCATATCGAAGTGGTTGGAGATTCCCATGGGGGCCTACGATTCTCTCTCCCTGTAAGTGCAACCATGTGACATGTACTTGTAATTAGCTCTTTGAGTAATATCATGAACTTATTGTTGGATCTATTAGATCCGATCAACAAATTTGTTGCTTTCTTTACCTTTTTCTAAGCATAGTAGGGATTTTCTTTCGTTGTTTCAATGAGAAAAACTATAACAATTGGGACTATTGACTAGAACCCTAGACACACCTAAAAAGGTTTATGGCCAATAGAATTATGAAGAGTTCTATTGCAGATGTGTTGAACATAAAGAAGACTTTTGCTTGAAGTTTACATTTTGAGGATATGTAAAACTATCTAGTTGATTACCTCCACATTTCCATTATTATGTTGTGTAACTCAATAGATCTAAAAATAGAATATAGACATTAACTTGAACATAATATATCCACACAATACATAAAAAAAAATGAATGCAAGAATTGTAGAGAAAATCCTTGAGGTAGGGTAATAACATTAATTATTCCTTAATGAAAGCAATCAATCCACAAGAAATGCTTGCTACATTTACAATATACTTCACAATACATCTCATTATATTGTTTCTATTTCTTTATATAGTTCTATATAACCTCCTAGGAACTTTCTAGTGAAGAAACCCTTTTAGTAGGTGGAACCTTCTACTAAGCCTTCTTACAATTATTTCTTTCACACTATGTGGCCACCTATTTATCATTGTCTCCCTTGGGCACCTCCCTAGGTACGCCATATTACCCTCCCTAAGTACACTACATTCCACCCCCCTTTACATATCATTAGGGGAAATTTGAGGTCTAAAATGAGCCTCCCAAGAAAAATAATAAAACAATAGTTAAAATAATAAAATAAGAATTATGAATTTTCAAAGGGAAAGAAAGAAAACCACTTTTTTTAATCGTATTTTGGACTTATCTGCCTATAGGTTTACTCAAATTTGAAGTGTAGGCACTCGTTGGATGTGGAAACAAATTATGCATCCAATGAGTACCCACTCTGCATACTTTTGATAGACCCAAAGTGGGATAAACTGTAAATACATGAAAAAGACATGTTTATAAAAGAAACACCTTTTTTTTCCATGTATTTCTAGTTTATCTCACTTTGGGTCCGAAAGTATGTAGAGTGGGTACTTGTTGGATGTGGAATTTAATTCCACATCCAACGAGTTCATACACTTGAAATTTGAGTAAACCTAGAAGTAGATAAATAAAAAATATGATTAAAAAAAAAAGTTTTATTCCTTTCCCTCCAAAAATATTTATCCTTATGGTTGACATCATCACCTTGAATCCTATCGGTTCTTTTAAAGTTGAATTTGATAGTACATTTTTTGTCTTGAGGCCCATTTTTTACCTCAAAATTCCCCTAATGTTTCATCCTCAAAATATGGGAGGAAGCCATACAATATGTTTTCCTATGCAATGTAGCCAACTAGTACCTATTACCGCACAAGTTGTAGGTCGGGAAAAGCCCGACCCAACCACCAATTGGAGACAACTTAGAGAGCACTTACCCACTGTCACCTTGGGCAGGTGTTCCCGTCACTTTAGAGGTGAGGTAGTCACCTCAAGGGGGGAATCCCGATGACCCTAAGGGGGATTGAGACGGAAAAAGTGATGTATGAACGGAAGCCCCTAAAATTCAATTTTATAGATGGAAAATGGAGCTTGGAAATTATTCTAGAGAGTTGCTTAAGGTTTTCAATGCTTTGAGTAACCCTCCAAGAGTGAATACTTTCCCGAGACACAAGGAAAATCAAGTATATGATATAATATGTTAGCTGGACAAGAAAGTTAATCTTTCTGTCCCTAATTGTAGCAATAATCAGTGATATATATAAACACATAAAATATAATAAAAGCTGCAAAATAAGTGCTAAAATTCTAGTTAAGTAAGCAAGAGACAAGCTAGTAAAAACTAGTTTAACTCAAGAATGAAAGAGAAAGACTTTAGCATAAAATAAAGATTGCAACAGAAGCTTACTGCAATGATATTCATCAGCCTTATGGCTGTAGAAAACCAATCCTTATAAGAGAAAAATCAGCCAATGAAAATTACTTCCAACTAGCTCAAAAAGTGAGCTATGGTTAGTAGTTTGTTAACGCAAAGTTGTAGCCAATTACTAGGGTTAATTTAGGAGTTATCTAGGGTTAAAGAGTTAGTTTTCTGCATCCCTAATGGCTGTAGGTTAGTTTTGTAACAGAAGCAAGTTATAGTGGATGAAAGAGGACGCCTCAGTGAGGCAAGAAAGCCTAGGGCTCAAGGAACAACATCCAATTGAGAGAACTTCAAAACATCAACTTTTCACGTTTACCAATGCAATGTTTTATTTCTCCCATGCAATGACTAGTGCCTTTGATTATGGGTTAATGGGGTCAAAATAAAAGAGCTAGAGATACTACCTCCTTGGGGGTATAAACCCTCTTATTCCCCAAGGCAAGCAACCTAGCCAGGGTTTAAAACTAAGGGGTCTATGCCCTTATACTTCCTTAGCAAACCCTTGCAAACAAGAATTCTATGCTTAAAATTATGATGGAGCTAAAGTAGGGGTGTATGCACTTGTACTCCCTACCTATCCTTAGAAAAATCAACCTTGAGATTGAATTACAAATGCTAGCAAAAAGTAAAAACCCTTACTAATCCAATAGTAACAAGTAAAAATCCTTACCAATCCAATAGCAACAAGATAAACCATAAGATGCCAAGATAAACCACCACAATAGAAAAAGAATAACCTCCAAGAGCTAGCACATCATCATCATCAAATCCATAACCAAAAAGACACCATATCATAACACAAGATAGCAAAAACCCTCAAGGGTAGAGAAAATTTCAGTCCAATGCTTCTCACAATGGGAGAGTTATGATTCAAAATGATATTATGATCTCTATTTAGACAAAATGTCATTCACATAGTTTGTCCACATTAGCAAGGGTAAAACATAAGATAAGGGGTCCAAAACCCTTATCTTACCCCTTGCAACAAAATAATATTAAACAATTCACTTAAAATTCACTTTTACACAAAAGAAACCCTAAAACAAGAGGATGTCTCCCTTTTAGGGGATGTTTTGGCACTTTGAAGAAGTCTTTGGGGTAGTAGATGCATGGATATGCCTCCAAAGGCTACTTGTCACTCATCTAAGTTTTCTCTTGATGGTATTCAACCTTCCTTCCTTCAAAACGTGCCAGATGTCATCAAGCAACACCTTCACTACCAAACCCTAGCTCTCTAGGTGACGTCAAGCTTCTAAAAGTGACGTTTTGCCTCTCCTAGGAAATTTTTTTGGCATGTAAGGGTGAGGTCATGTCATCCATAATGTATTCTAGGTCTCCAAAGGTACATCTCTGTTATCTAGCATGCGGGCCCTTGGCATCCAACCTGTGGGTTTGAAGCCCCATGGAAGCCTAAGCTAGGCTTACTCCTCCGAAACTATCCACCAACAAGGTCCTACAAAAAAAAAAGGGTACGCCCTCCAAATATCTCAAGTCAAAGATATCATGATAAGTGTAAACCATGTATAATAAGCAAGACACCTAAACATGTGCATCAAACTACCTCATCAAATTAAACAAATGCTCAAAACCCTATACAATTGAGCAAGTTTAAGTATGGGAGGGGTGTCATAAAGATCCTATTGGGTAGACCAAGACCCTCAAGTAGGGGATGCTCCCAAGGATGGCCTTTTAAGGTTATGTAGTGGATGATGAGGTGGAAGGGGTTTAGAATTCATAGGTCATTGAGTTTCATGACATATTAGGGCTCATATTATCTCATTTATGGGTGCCTTTGTAGAGGGTGTGTGACACCTTCATTTGCAATGCATTTTTTCCAATCCCATCTTCTTGCCATTCTTTGTTTCTTCCATGTTTTAAGGAATGAGTTGAAGGCCATTGTCCTGGCGTGGTGTCCAGATAATGACAGTGTCACTCACAAATAGCTCACAGAAATGAGAAGGCTAGCTCATGATGAGGCCCCCTTTCTCTCAGTTGTGTAACTAAGAGCCACTACCCTGGCTTGGTGACCATATGATGGTAATGGAATACTAATAAATACCCATGATCATGATAAGCCAACCCGTGATGAGACATCCTATCCTCCAACTAACCCCCTAAGCATTTGTTATTATTCTTGTGGGTCCCCCTTTTCTTACAGAGAAACATTTCATTGCTTTCTCTAGGATTCTTGGGCGAAGCATATGGAAGGTTCATATCTAGGCTTTTATATTTTTAGCCAAAAAAAATCCCTCTGGTCCTTCAACCCCTTCTTCCCATGAAAAGAGGTACATGTCCTTCTTGGGTCACTAAAGTCAAAGGACCTAGAAGAGGGAAATATGATGGGAATATAATGAGCAGAAAGTGGTATGTATGGTCGAGAATGGTACGATAACCCCTCAAGGGACCCCCATTCACAAACCTTCCCCAAGGGATGGCCACTTACTAGGAAATCTATGACACTCATCAAAGTGAAACAGGGTCACATGCATAATGTCCAACAAGGCGTTCTATAATAAAAAAAAACTTAAATACAACATGTTCAAATGCCTTAAATATTAGGGTGATTACCTGCCACAATACCTAACTTGTACCAGATGGGGAAAGACCCATCTTCCTTCTAGAAGCTAGTTGGTATGGTGGATGCACTGACAATGGATCAAATGTGGTGACACAACGAGCTTATGTATGTGCAAGTGGACATTGTTGGTCATGTAGTCTTTCAGCACTCCATATCTGCAACCCGAGGGACTCGAGACGTGATCTCCTTAGTTATCCCACAAAATGGGGATAACAATACCAAGCACACACATCCATCCATCATAGTGAAATGTGAACATGGGGTCCAACTACTTCCTTGCCATTTTGAAATGGATTTCAATCTCCTTTCTATTCTACTTTGATATCTCCATGCACTATTATTAGTCCTCCATGTGTCTCTCAACTTGTTTCATTTTTGGTTCCATGTTGGTCCATAACAATTTTTTCGATGCTCATGCCTTTGCCTAGAGGATTGTTGTTTCTCCAAGTGGTGTGGCCAGTGATATACATCAACCTTAGCTCTCATTTCTTCTAGCTTGAATTCTTCAACATGGGGTTCCTTTGAGTCATTTATCTCCTTATCTTTTTATTCCTTTTTATGCCCTTCCTAAGGATTTTCTTCACGGTATGTAACTTCTTCTTCTGATTCAACCTTGGGCTCTTCATATGATGTGTCAATAGGCACTACAATTATTTTCCCTGTAATGAATTATTTATGTGGTCCTTTGGTTCCTTCTTGTTTACTAAGAGATGTATCATATAATGCGATTTTGTTTTTCTTATACCAAAGATTCATAAACTTATTTTGCACATTACTATTAATTGTACCAATTGATTCCATCCAAGGATATCCAATAATAATATCCACATCATTCGTATCTATAACATAAAAATTAGAATGCAAACATATTTATCCATTGAAATCTTTAATTATTTAAAAAATTGAACATTCTCACCCTAAACTTGTGTGCTTTGAATATGCTTTATAGGAGCTTGCAATATTGTAGCTAAGTGAACATTGATGAAATTATGCTTACAAATAGGGTAAATTGAAACAATGACCTTTCATTTTTGAATACATCCATGAAACCATAATAGGAAGGTTTTGCATGAAAACAAAACCTTGGTGCTCTCTTTATCTTTTTGGCCAACATGAGAGCAGATGATTCATTTGAAAGTGTCATCATATTGACATGGTTAAGCAACCTCCACAATGTTGGGTATATGTTATATTCTTTGCATGATGAGACCTAGTGTCCACGTTGCACCGAGTGCACAGGGGTGGGNGGGGGCAACGCCCTCAAAATTATTTTTTGGCCTTTTTTTGCATCCATTTTTTAGTGATTTTTCGACAGTTGGTTTTCACTGATCATTTTCTAATTCTGGTTAAGGAATTAGTGTTGTTGACTAATCCAGGTCAATGGATTAGGGGTTTTGGATGTCGAAGGATCCTATATATGTATTGTATTGTAAACAATGAAGACACGTGATTCAGGTGGATATCGGTGGCCAACCACCTTTTCCAATTGGCTCAAAACAATTTTCTGGCAATTTTGGCAATTTACTATTTTTAGCAGTTTTAACTTTCGGGGTCATTTTGAGGGCCCAAATGAAGGTTTTTCGGTATCGAGCTTCTCAATTATAGTTGAAGGCATGATTGGTCCCCCAAAATGAATCTCCTCGACGATACCTTTCCAACGGGCTATCACACGCCTAAAACAGAGATTGTATGCAAAAGTTACGACCCCGGGAAGTTGATGTACTAATTTACCCAAATGGGGCCCACATGACTTTTGGCGCTTCATCTCCTAGGGTTAGGTTTTTGGATGTCGAGGGTTTTTTGACATTCTTGTTTATTGTAAAAAGGCCTTCAGAGCCTCATTGTAATCTTCTTCTTGCGAATGGGAGTAGCCATCACATCTCTTCTCAGAGATAAGATACCACCATTCTAGCGAGTCTTTCACTCTGTTCTTTTACAGTCTTTGTACATTTCTTTCATTAATATAAATCGTGTATTACTATATCTCTGTGTTTATGGTTGCATCTCTGATACATTTATGTTATATTATTGGATATCCGCGATATATCTGTGCATTTCTTTATTATATCTCTGCTCTCATTTCGTGTCGAAAATAATCCGGATCAACACGATGAATATAATATTAGAGGTGTGGCTCTAAACACGTTATTGGTTTTCCCGGTTTGGGTTTCCAGGGTAAAAATATCTGTGTAATGTGTGTGTGTGTGCCATTGTGTCTTTTCTTATTTTTTATTAAGAATCTATTTGCAGTAAATAATTGTACAAGGTTAAAACCTACACACAATAGGGAAGCATCATCTTTAAAACTTACACGAAATTTCCACTCATTTCCCCATTACTAAAATCCTTTCTTTTATGTATTATTCAATAGTAAGACCATCATATTTTCTTGTAGAATAATACATATTTCTTGCTATAACCCAAAAATATAACTAAGGTTTATAGAAATAACTTTATTTTCAATGGAACTCCTTTATGTGGCTAGAGTTTGAGGCGGCTAATGTAAATTGATCATAACTTCGGTGATACTTCTCTGATTGGATGTTATGACCATAATTATGAAATTCCATGGCCACTCTGCATCAGTTGACATTGGTTTGAATGAAATCTTGGCACTCTATAAATATATATATATATGATCTACAAACCACATGGTTGTCACTAGAAAAATCCTAAAACAATTGATTTTAAATTAGCGATAACTCCACTTCTTGAACTCCAATTTGAATGATTTTTTTGAACTTGGGTATTTTTTTCAAAAGGAACTTAGATATACAACTAATATCTTTAGATCTATATTTAAATTTTCAAATATCATTTTGAAGGATTTAGTCCTATTTTTCCCTTGAAAAATATGCAAAAAGAAAAAAAAGTATTTCCTTTTTGGCCCAAGAAAGAGCTCTGATACCAATTGATATGTACTCAATAAATATGAAAATATAAGATAGAAGAGAAAGCCTTAACTTAAAAAATCAACCAAATCATTCACACCGTAAACAACAAAAAAGTGAACACAAGGATGTAGAGAAAACCCCTAAGGTAGGGTAACACCATTAATTATTCCTTAAGGAAGGAAATCACTCCACAAGAAATTTCCACTACAATTACAATATAGTTCAAAATACATCTCATTACATTGCTTCTATTTATTTATATAGTTCTATTGAAACTCCTAGGAACTTTCTAGGGAAGGAACCTGCTAGTAGGTGGAACCTTCTAGTAAGCCTTCTTACTATATTTATTTCATGCTATGTGACCACCTATCTATCATTACCCCCTTTTGGTACCTCCCTAGGTACCCCATATTATCCCCCTTAGACACACTATATATTCTGGGGATGGAAAGAAGTCAATTTGGTTAGTTTGGGGTCTATCATGGAAAAAACTTGGACCAAAAGTGGTGGGATCCTCCCTAGGGGTTTACTGGGGGTCAAATATCCCATTAGAGTTAATATTAGTGTAGGTATGGGACATTTAATGTGAGGTGGATTGGGTCCATTATGTTTGTTATTATAGCATAATTCCCACTAGGTAAATATCATTAAACAAATGTATTTTTGCATCATTAAAAAAGTACCACTAGATAGTTAGCATTTGGTTATAAATAGAGTTTTCTAGCTAGCTATATATAAGGATGGACTCCTCCTTATGAAGGCTATATTGGAGTATCTTGTATTGGAGTTTAGTTCATTGGGAGGTTTCCTCCTCAAAGAAGAAAGTGAATAAAAGTTGATCCTTCCATAAAAGGATCATTGTACAATGTTACCCTACCTTAAGGGTATTTTGATATATGAAGTAAAGGAGAATTTCAACCTTATTGTTGGATATGTTGTTTATAATTAAATTTTAAGGGTTAAGGATCAATTTGTATTAGAGCTATTTCTTGAGACAAAGGAGAATATATCTATATCTATATCCACACACACACACACACACACACACACACACACACACACACACACACACACACACACAGAGAATTGTGTCACAATAGATATTCTAAGTAGTATAATGAAAGTTACAACTATTTTAATTTGTGACTGAAAACCCTCCCAAGTAATTCTTAGAGTGGACTTTTCTCATTATCAATGTATCATATTACCATAGGACTAACACCACTAGAAGTAGAGTGGTCGTGAAATTTCAGAGTTTGGGTTATAATAGAGATTTAGAGAAGTATCATGAAAGCTATCCCTATTTCAAGTTGGGGTTTCCAAACCCTCAAGGGAAATTCTTGGGACACGATTATCTCTTTGTTTATTTACTATATTATTGCAAGATCAGTGCCAATAGAAGTAGAGTGGACATATAATTTTAGAATTGGGTTCATAATAGATATTCAAAGAAGTATCATGAAAGTTATACTCATTTCAAGTTGGGGTCTCAAAACCTCCATGGGAAATTTTTGTGGCGTAATTATCTCTTTATTTATGAACTAGATTGAAACATATCTTATGCAAGTAGCAACAGAGTGGCTATGGCATTTCAGAATTGTTGTCATAATACATATTCTAATCAATATTTTATAATTTTCAACTATTTTAAGTTGTGACTCAAAACCCTTCTGGGTAATTCTAGCAGTGCACTTTTCTCTTTGTCTATGTACCAAATTTCCACAGGACCAGTGTCATTAGACGCAAAGTGATCGTGGAATTTTAGAATTGGGGTCATACTACATTTTACTCAATATTGAGGGAGTTATGGTTAATTCAAACTTGTAACCCCAAAACTCTAGTTGCATAAAGGAGCTCCATCGAAAAGTAAGCTATTTCTTCAAAACCCTAGTTTTAGTTGTGAGTTTTCCTAAGAAATATGTATTTTATAGGAAAAATTGATGGTCCTAATATTAAAGAATAATAAATTGGAGGAATCCATAATATTCCACTCATTCACTACAAGGAAAACACTAATTAGAATTTTTTTTTTGGAACGACTTCTCCCTTCTTCATTTTAAGTGGAGGTTTTTGGTAGAGGTGGGTGATTGGAGGTTTTACTAGATGTTTTTTGTCATTAATGAATTACAATTTTGAGTTAGAAAAAAATTAATTGTCAAATCACAGATTCCATATTCAATGTCTACATCAAAGATTGCAACATGAACAATGACAATGACATGGTAGCCATTAAGAGCAGGTGGGATGAGTATGGAATAAATTATGATTTCTCAAGCTTCAACATAATGGCTCTAGGAGTGATTGAATTCATCAACCCCAACTACCACTCCAAGCCAATACATGAGGTAACTTTTCATGTTCTTTTCCATAAAACATTACATTGGAAATTGTGGGTACTTGCATGCATTAACACATAGTCTCAATTCATCTTATTTTTACAAAATTCCCTGCAACCATGGCCTTGGGAGTGAGTAAATGCACCAACCCCAAAGACCACTCAAATACCATACATGAGATAACTTTTCATGTCGTTTTCTGTAGAACACCACATCTAAAATTATGGGTGCATGTAAGAGACTTTTTTTATTTACATCCTCAGGAGATCCTATAAGCTCTATTCTTATTATCTGATACACTAATGTTCAAGAGGTTAACTTTATGGTAGTTGATATAATGTAGCAAGCATTCTTTTTTGTCTAGTAACAGGATAAATAATTTACAAAAGTCATTTAAGAACATACTTTTTTTTATTTGATCTTATACTTTGAGAAATCAGCAGGCTACATTAATTTCTTTATAAAATGTTAATATTCTCCATGTTTTGATATTTTCTCTAATGGATTGATATTCATATGAACAAGTGAGACATCAATACTTGAACTCATGCAACATTTTTTCTTATATTTATTTTATGTTCTCTAAGAGAGTTGAGTCAATTAATCTCTTGTAAGAAGATTATTTCCCCATTACCACTATACTATGTTGTACAACCCTGGAAGTCCTTCCAACAAAGAATATTTCTACAAATATGACTATTTTAAGGGTTTTGGTGTCTCATAGATTATACAAAGGCCATTTCCAATTAATCTCTTGTAAGAAGATTATTTCCCCATTACCACTATGCTATGTTGTACAACCCTGGAAGTCCTTCCAACAAAGAATATTTCTACAAATATGACTATTTTAAGGGCTTTGGTGTCTCATAGATTATACAAAGGCCATTTCCCCTTTTATTAAATATGATGCTTGCTTCCATATCACTTTTCAAGTCTAAACCACTATACCCTTTACATAAACTTACATGAAATTATAGTCAATATCACACTACATTAAAGGTTGGCTATATCGATTCGTAAAATTAATATTTTTTTGTGAATAAAATTACAAAGATTTGTTTGACATATGGATTTATTCCATGATGATGTTTGGACTTAAAAATGGTCCAATGGATTTGACCTTTTAGTAGTGGGATTACTATGTCCTAAAAAAAAATATAAGGAACGGAGTTGGAAAAATGTATGAAACGGAATTGAAGGAAGTACACCCAATTTTCCTTCACTTTCATCTTTACAAACCAAATAAGTAGTATTGATTTAATTTATAATTCATATTTCGGAAATTTTTACAAACCAAATAAGTAATATTGATTTAATTTATAAATCATATCTAAGAAATTGTAGATCCAACTTCCTTTTATCTTCATTTTTATAAACCAAATAAGTAGTATTGATTTAATATATAATTCATATCGAAGTAATTGGATTTCTTGATTTCTTTGTTAACTTTAATTAGTTTATGTGATTCTAGTTTTCATTTTAAAGGCCGATTAAATTAAAGTAGTAAGTAAGTTGAAGTAGTAAGTATGGGAGAATAATATTAGAGGATATCCTTGGCCAACTAACTACTAGTTCTAAGACACAAATGCTTAGCTCGTCTTTTCCTTATCACCTATAACATGAAAATAAAAGACCATATGGTTTATTGCTCAACTCGTAATGAAGTATCCCTCATTCACATAAGGATGCAAATAGTAATAGTATCGTAAAAAAATATTGTTTGTTGTTAATATTTTAAAATGTCAACATGTCTCTTAAATATTGCTTAGATTCAAAAATAACAAATATCATGTATTTTAAATATTACTTATTTAAAAATAACAAATATTATTGTTATTTTTTAAAAGTTACATTTAAAAGATTTTATGTTTTGTTTTTTTTAAGAGATATTTTGTGTTTATTTTTGTTTCAAATTTGAGAAGAAATTGTTAGATTTGTAGATTTGAGTGGTTAAAATTATGTAATTTGAGTGTTTCATGGGTTTTTTAACACAAATAATTTTTATATAAATTTAAAAATGCAATATAAACAACATAAAATAGTAATTTGGTCTTGATTTATGTTTTTGGATTCCGAAAAAAAAGACCAAAACTTAGAACCTTTACACAAAGCCTTTTCTAAAATGTCAATTTATTTTAAAATTTTATGAAGATCTGAATCTATATTTGTGACATGTCAATAGTTACTGTCTAATTCTTTCTAATTCTACTTCAACTTTTAAAAACACAGAAACTAATAACATGGCTTCTCCCTTGCTTTTAGGTTATGCACATATTTTAATATGAGTTGATCCAAGTTTTTCTTGTGTGTAGTAAGGCATTACTGGTCAAACAGATCTAGTTAATGCTCTTTATTTCTCATGATGTAAAAAAAAATTATACTAATATAATTTTTGTGTAAATTTTCTCCTAAAAAAAGAAGTTATACACACATTTAATACTTCCTTGCTTTTAAGTTATACACACATTTAATACTCCCTTGCTTTTAAGTTATGCACACATTTAATGCATTTAAAAATCATTGCTTAATTAAGTACACATTTAATACTCCCTTGCTTTTAAGTTATGCACACATTTAATGCATTTAAAAATCATTGCTTAATTAAATACTTTTCAAACTTACTTTACTTGAGTAAGTACTTTTCAAACTTACTTTAGATTTTCAAACTTACTTTTGAAAGTGGATAATTATTAAATTAAATTTTGTTTATAAAATTACCTAATATTTTTTAATAATTTGTTTGTTTCTTATTATTACATAATAACATTTCATATTCTCGATTTTCATTATAACTCTTATTAAATTCATATCTTACTCACACTTTGAAAGCAAATGTCTTCCTACCACTATGAAACTACACTATGAAACTAAATGTATCTTAATACAAAATCACCGCCTAAAAATAGCAACAAACGCAATTCCAAACATAAAAACAAGTAATATTTTTTTTTAACAGTTGGAAAACGACTAATAAACGACTATCGCAATAGTAAATTGAAGGGGTTCAGAAGCTGAACACACAGACAAATAATCCACAAAATAGATTGTATTGCTTGATTGATTAAACCACAGAGACAAATAATCCACAAAATAGATCGTATTGCTTGATTGATTAAACCAGATACATCTGCCTCGTATTTATAGAGATCTTTAGAAGACTCTAGACAATCCTTTAGAAGACTCTAGACAATCTGGARAGTTCTCGCAACAGAAATATCTGGAACCGTGTTGTCACCGTTAGTGGGCTATCAATAAAACTCTCTAGAAATTTAGTGGTTATTGGTAGATAGAAATTAATACCTCCAACATAAATTACAATAATATGATATACTTTTTCATTGAAAGTTAAATATCTTTGATTACAAAACAGGGACTATACAGCAGCGAATCAGTGCATGCGATAATGAAAGGGTGAGTTATTGTTTTAACACAATACATTCTACGCTCTGATTAAGTATAATAAATGAAAATATATATATATATTTTCTTATGGTTTAGATTTAGATTTAATAAATGAAACTACTGTTAGTATTAGTATTTGTATTTGTTCAAGTTATATATATAATTATATAATTTTATAATTTGAATAGATTTAATGGTTAAAATTATATATTTTCTTTAAAATATTATAAATTCAAATTTAAAAGAGATAGAATGTATATATCACTAAAGATCCTTATACCACAAACAAGAATTTAAAATAAAAAAGTCCTTACCACATTAAAAATCTACACTATAACGACTTTTCCCAGATTAGTTATAATTAGCACAGCCACATAATTGTGGACTTTTCCCAGATTAGTTATAATTAGCACAGCCACATAATTGTGGTTAATGAACGTCGAAAGGCATTTTTAATTTATTAAACCTAATTTTTATTAAACCACAAGCATTTTTAATTTATTAAACCTAATTTTTATTAAACCACATTTTCTTTGTCTTCCGAACCATTATTCCTGCACATCGCGACCTTCTATCTAATTCTTCATTTACCGACACTCCAACAATCTACTTAGATCCTACAATAGTCCAAACGTTACATTATAAAAATCCATTACTGCTCTTACAAAAATAAAAATCTTAATAATTTTAAAAATTCGTTACTGCACTTAC
>JASDQU010100811.1:521034-547940 GCA_032191745.1 Picea mariana | reverse complement strand
AGTTCTCGCAACAGAAATATCTGGAACCGTGTTGTCACCGTTAGTGGGCTATCAATAAAACTCTCTAGAAATTTAGTGGTTATTGGTAGATAGAAATTAATACCTCCAACATAAATTACAATAATATGATATACTTTTTCATTGAAAGTTAAATATCTTTGATTACAAAACAGGGACTATACAGCAGCGAATCAGTGCATGCGATAATGAAAGGGTGAGTTATTGTTTTAACACAATACATTCTACGCTCTGATTAAGTATAATAAATGAAAATATATATATATATTTTCTTATGGTTTAGATTTAGATTTAATAAATGAAACTACTGTTAGTATTAGTATTTGTATTTGTTCAAGTTATATATATAATTATATAATTTTATAATTTGAATAGATTTAATGGTTAAAATTATATATTTTCTTTAAAATATTATAAATTCAAATTTAAAAGAGATAGAATGTATATATCACTAAAGATCCTTATACCACAAACAAGAATTTAAAATAAAAAAGTCCTTACCACATTAAAAATCTACACTATAACGACTTTTCCCAGATTAGTTATAATTAGCACAGCCACATAATTGTGGACTTTTCCCAGATTAGTTATAATTAGCACAGCCACATAATTGTGGTTAATGAACGTCGAAAGGCATTTTTAATTTATTAAACCTAATTTTTATTAAACCACAAGCATTTTTAATTTATTAAACCTAATTTTTATTAAACCACATTTTCTTTGTCTTCCGAACCATTATTCCTGCACATCGCGACCTTCTATCTAATTCTTCATTTACCGACACTCCAACAATCTACTTAGATCCTACAATAGTCCAAACGTTACATTATAAAAATCCATTACTGCTCTTACAAAAATAAAAATCTTAATAATTTTAAAAATTCGTTACTGCACTTACAAAAATCCAGTCACGCCACTGTGTAGTACAATTAAACTGGTGAATATATTGCAGAAGAGATGCTACAGCGGTCCAAACGTAAATATTAAACCCCCGGACAGGTGAAGAAATTAGAGGTAGAGAATGAAACGCACTGATATTTGAGGTAATCCCAAAGGTTAATAATTTAAATGTGACAATCATATGGTGATAGAGTAATTTTTTAATATTATTAGATAAATGTTAAAAAGTAAACAGGTTAACAGATGTATTCAAAAATACAAAAAAGTTATGAAGAGTAAATTACATTCATTGATTTGGGAGGATGACTAAGAATATACCAGCGTCTTCAATTGTTAGTCATTAGATTAGAATTTAAGATTAAAAAATGATTAATTATACCCATTATCAATAAATGTGCACCTTTCGACATAATAACTTTTACCATTAAAAAACCCTAACACTTTATTTTAAGGTGATGTACTAAACCCTTTTAATGATACATTAAAAGACATCCGTGTAAACGTGATGTACTAAACCCTTTTAAGATACATTAAAAGACATCCGTGCGTTTACAACTTGGCCTTGTATAATCCTAACACTTCGATATATTCAACAACCATACAACGAAAACTAAATAAAAACAGTGCCAATATTATTTTACTACCGTTTACCATGGATGTAGAGTGGGGATGTCACGAAGAGGAGTTTCGCTTTCCAGTATTCGACAAACATGGCGCATTTCCCACCTGCACTCCGGCTCTGGATGACAACACAACAACCCCAGTTTCAGCACTTTCTCCATCTCGCCCACATCAGATCTGTCTTCTCCAGCTTTGGATCCGATGCCTCCACCAGCTTCCCCTCCGTGTACAGTTCCCACGACCACTCCACCAAATTCATCCGCTCGGCGTTCTCCGACAGAATGACAGGCCTCCTCCCGCATACTACCTCCAACACCAGAACCCCGAAGCTGAACACGTCAGATCTGGGCGTGGCCTTTCCTGTGTGTATCAGCTCTGGGGCTATGTAACCCAGCGTTCCCACCACATGAGTCGTCCGCGGATTCTCGCTATGATCATACATTCGAGCGAGCCCGAAGTCACCCAGCCGCCCGTTCATCTCCGATTCCAGCATCAAGTTGCTTGACTTGATGTCTCTGTGGATGATCCTCTTCTCCCATTGTTCGTGCAGATACATCAGCCCCGTCCCCACGCTCTTCAGAATCGCATATCGCCGAAGACTGTTGTTGGATTCCCGAAGATGAGTTTATCCAGGCTGCCGTTGGACATGTAGTCGTAAACTATGAATAGCTGCCTTTTCCTCCGGTACCAGCCACGGAGCTGAACGAGGTTCCGGTGCTGTAGGCGTCCCATGCTCGAGATCTCTGCCACGAACCCCTTCATTCCCTCTGTGAACTCCTTCGTTAGCCATTTCACTGCGATCTCCTCGCCGCTGCCGAGGAGTACTCCCTTGTACCCTTGCCCCAAAACGTTTTCGTCCCGAAACCTGCCCGTGGCAATGCTGAGTTCCTTGTAAGTGAATCTATGGGGCCAATACTCCTGCTCCCATTCTTCGATCGTTTCGCTGCAATTCGCTCTTATGAGAAAAACGGCCACAATAGCCAGCGAGAAGAGAACCAGAGAGGCCACGGTGACGCCTGCTATGAATCCCCGGCTCAAACGTTTGGAATACAGGTTCGCAAATGAAGGGAGGCGTGACACATCAAGGGGTGACGTTGAGCCATTCGTTCTGAAGCTCCACGCGAGAACTTAATGGTCTTCCGCGAAGAGCCCCGTGGCCGCTGAAAAACCAACGAACATCTTCTCCTACAGAACGTTGCGCAGATCGATTTTTAAAGATATCGGAGGCCTCTGCAGTCTGGGCAAGCCGGCCAGTGTGATGGTAACGTTGAGGCGGCTTTGAAGACGATCGTAATCAATCCAGGCCTGTATGTTTCGTCCGCTCTTGAGTCTCAATTCATGAAGCCCTTCCCATTCCAATAGCCAGCGGACTTGGCTTGGACTGAAGTGAGGTTATTGATGTCTACGCCCACGTAGTTTCCCTTAGAGTCATCGAATTCCGCATTTTTGCTCGTATCGAACTCCACTGCGAACAAGTGATTGTATGGCTGCCCGTAGCTTGTGAGGTTTAGCAAGCCCAAAAACTGGGACGACATAGCGCCCATGGTAGATGTGTAGGGCGTCATGAAGAAGGCTAATCCGTTTCCGCCTGTGTTAGAGGGAGGAGGTACAATGGAGAAAACGAAGGTAGTGCTGAACGAGGAAGGCGTCTCGTTGCTTTTCATCTGCACTGGAATTAAATACAGCGCGCGGCTTAGCATGAAACTCGAGTGATTTGTGAGGGCAAGCACGGATTTGGAGGCGACGACTGAAGCATCCGCCTCCAAGATCAAATGGGTTCTATTGAATCCGTCGAAGAACAAAGTGGTATGTCGATGATCGACTGGCTCGGCCTGTGCGGGAAAAAGTGGTATAACGAGGTAGCTGAATGCTATCATGAGGAGGCTGCGCCATGGAAGCATCATCAATCGATTCTTTCGTCTGAGCTAAATTCCCGCTGGGAAAGAATATAGTATGTTGGATCTTATTACATGGTTTTTTTTTTATCTTATCTCGCCGTGGTCGCCTATATTAGCCCGCCGAGGTCACCAACGAATTCATCGCATCACAAGACTTTTCTTGGTTTTACAAATTTTCAAGTTATTTTCTATGTTTCCGAATAAATAAAATTTTAATAAAAATTAAATAACATATGCCTCATATTTTAACGTATTACGTTTTCACTCTTTTTCATATTTTTTTAAAATAAAAGTTAAATAATATAGATAAATCGTTGATTGCATATTACTTTGTTTTTTGACCCTAAATATTTTCACAATACCTATTGTTGAAGCTATGGAATTAAAAGCATATATTTTTATATAATAAAAAGTAATATATATGTACCGATCTCATTGGATAAGAGATTGGAGGTCTTATTGCTGGCTTCGCTATTCCCAATGTACTATATGACAACATATCCAAAGTTTTTCTCGTAGTCAGTATGTTTTAATCATATATTTTTCCTGTATCTTGCTTCAAGGTTGATTAATGCTAGCATTAGTTCGAATGTTTGTATTAGCATTTTCTGCTACCCGAATATTTCTGCAAGTTTTGATATGTAATAAGCATATTGAAAAGTTTTGATATCCAAGCTTTGTAGTGATTGAGCATTCCAAAGTTTATAGCGTCTTTGGCGGATGTATATTTCTTGAAATGTATTGACACTTATTCCGAGATGTGTCAATATGACTGACTGCGTAAATGTTCACATGATGCGACGTCTTGCAACACCCCTGACAACTTAAATGTTTGCATATCACGAGGTGCTTAGATAGCCTGAGAGTCTTAAATGTTTATGTAAATACGGTTCTCGGAGTACAGTTTTCCTCGAAATTTTTTATACAGTTACAATGAATTTGCACTTGCTTGTCTACCGCCAATTCAATAGCCATTGTATGTTTCATCCTTGTTCTGTCATTGAAGCTACATACCTTGTTTATTGGTTTGGTGACTGCTTCTTCTTCGCTGGTTTGTCGGTTGCTGCCATTGTATGCTTCATCCTCGTAATTGTTGAAGCTACATACATTGTTTACTGGTTCGGTGAGTGGTTCTTCTTCGCTAGTTTCTCGGTTGCTGCT
Organism: Picea mariana; assembly: GCA_032191745.1. Taxonomy (NCBI): domain Eukaryota; kingdom Viridiplantae; phylum Streptophyta; class Pinopsida; order Pinales; family Pinaceae; genus Picea; species Picea mariana. The sequence continues at coordinate 543,342 of JASDQU010100811.1, read as the reverse complement.
TGTTGTTGTTTCGCTGGTGATTCGAGCTGTGCTTCTGCATTTCATCGTTTCGGAGTAAGTTTCGATGTCGTGGTTTCATTTTGTATTCCTTGTTTGCTATTTAGTTTGCAGTTTGCAAGTAAGAATGTTTGGTGATCCAGATGGATATTGGTGGCCACCCACCTTTTCCAACTGGCTCAAAACAGTTTTCTAACATTTTTGGCAATTTACTATTTTTAGCAGTTTTAACTTCCGGGGCCATTTTGAGGGCCTAAATGAAGGTTTTTCGGTATTGATCTCCTCAATGAAATCCAAAGAAATTATTGAGCCCCCAAAATGAATCTACTCGACGATACCTTTCCAATGGGCTATCACACGCCTAAAACATAGATCGTATGCAAAAGTTACGACCCCGGGAAGTTGATGTACTAACTTACCCAAACGGGGCCCATATGACTTTTGGTGCTTCATCTCCTAGGGTTAGGTTTTTGGATGTCTAGGGTTTTTGGCATTCTTTCTTATTGTAAAAATGTCTTCAGAGCCTCATTGTAACCTTCTTCTGGCGAATGCGCCCTACCGTCATATCTCTTCTCAGAGATAAGCCGCCACCATTCCAACAAGCTTGTTTCCGCTGCATTTTATAGTTTCAACTTATTTCGTTATTGAATAGAAAACCAATTTTACTATATCTCTGTTATTTTTTGTTAAGCACCTGTTAATAATTTGTATTCATTTTGTTCTGCTCATAAAATCTGGATCAGTGGTATCAGAGCGGTCTGCTCCTTGTCGTCTTAATGCATGTCCCCAACGAGGTCGGAGTACAAAGAGTTGGGTCTCGAGCTTGTTTCTCTTGAGGAAAAAAGCTCTCGCATGCCCAAGCAACCTACCATGGCAAGAGAAAAGAAAGATGACGGGACAAGAGATCCTTTCAAACTGTTGATTGAGAAAGCCCTCACGCAATAGAGGAACGAGATGATGGATAGTTTTGCGCAAATCCTTCGGCGACTACCAACATGCGACGCATCTTCTTCGAACGGAGGCACCACCCCCTTCAAGGTGCAAATAAACTTTGATATTCCTATATTTGAAGGTCAGATAGACACAGATGCTGTAGACAAGTGGTTGAATCTACTAGAAGGGTATTTTTCTGTTCATAAATTTTTGAATAGAAAAAATATTACTTTTGTGCTCCTCAAAGTCGTTCCCCATGTCAAAGATTGGTGGGAAACTTTCTGTGAGAAAAAGGAAACAGAGGAAACCTTATTATTTTCAGTCACGACCACCTAGGAATCTTCAAGGATGCTATTAAGGAACAATACTACCCTGTCGAAAGTTATGACGACATGTATAACAAATGGACCACACTGCGACAAGAAAGAGACCAAGCACTGGCAGATTTCACAAATATCTTCCATACCTTGCGCACAAAGTTGGGTATCAAAGATTTGGAGCGACATCTAGTACTCAAGTATCGCGGTGCTCTACATAGATACATCCAGACCGAAATGAAATTTCTGGACATCTCATCCTTGGGTGCGGCCTACCGATATGCTGTCAAAATCGAGCAGAAGCTCAAACAAAAGACGCGACAATTTGGGCCTAGGAACCCCTCACAACAAAAGTCGGGAAAGGGCGGCCCCATCCCACCAAACAAAGTACAGAGCAAAGATGGATAGTATCAGGACAACCAGTACAAGCCGCAAGCAAAGAAGGACACCAGAAAGACAAAGAAAGATACCGGGAAGTGGTGCGACTTCCATAAGAGCCCTTGGCATAACACTGCTGACTCTCGCTCAAAGCAGTCGCTAGTGGCCGAAGTGAAAGCCTCTGAATAAGATGCATATTCTGACTCCGAGACAGAACCAAAATGGGGAAGACGGATCATTGACGTGGAACCCAGTGCCACTGTTGCTACTACCAAGCTCCAGCCTGGTGAACCAGACGAGCCAGAAGAAGGAGAGCGCCTCTTCCATTCACAGATGTGGGTAAAAGGCACCCCGTTGCACTTCATCATTGATAGCAGTAGCCATAAGAACCTCATCTCAGCAGAGGTCGTCAAGTGACTAGCCCTGCCAACAATGCCGCACCCACAACCCTACACCATTGGATGGCTCCGCCAAGGATGCAATCTCTGCGTCAGCCAACAGTGCCGACTATCGTACGTCATCAAGCCTTTCAAAGATAAGGTATTGTGTAATTTTGCTCCTCTCGAAGTTTGTGATGTTATTTTGGGCCAACCTTGTTTATGGAAACATCATGCTGTATATGAGTCTAGGCCTCGTAGTGTTATTATCACTTTGAATAGTAAATTGTATAGGATACCTGAGGCAGTCCCACCTAGTGTTATTTCCTTGATCTCTGCTAAGCAATGCAGGAAAGTCATCTCTCAGACGGGGAAGTTTGTCTTCTTCGTGATTCGCTCTCGGAATAAGAGAAAGATTGCAGCCACATCGAGGGTCTTTGCGGCCGACCTCTCCACACAGTAGAAGAAAGTAGATAAGGTCGTGGAAGAATACTCGGATATCTTCTCCTCACCTACAGGGGTACCTCTGCACTGCCAGGTCAAACACCCCATCGATCTGACCCTCGACGCACCACTGTCGAATGGGCCAGTCTATCGTCACTCTTTGTTAGAGAATGAGGAGATCAAGCGATAGATCCAAGAACTGCTCCACAAGGGGCACATCCGCCCTAGCTCATCACCTTGCAGGAGCCCAATCGTGCTGGTATAGAAGAAAGATGGAACCTGATGACTCTGTATTGATTACCTGGCTCTTAATAAAATCACTGTTAGAAACCGGTACCCGATTCCACGAATCGATGACCTCCTTGATCAACTCACGAGGGCCAAATACTTCAGTAAGATTGATCTGAAGTCTAGATACCACCAGGTCCCGATAGAACAGACAGATGTATGGAAGACTGCCTTCAAGTCAAAGGAAGGAATTTTTGAATGGTTGGTCATGCCTTTTGGTTTGACAAATGCTCCAGCCACTTTCATGAGGATGATGGACGATATGCTGCGACCATTCACCAATACTTTTGTAGTGGTGTATCTGGATGCCATTCTAATTTACAGCAAGACTTCGGCCGAACACTTGCAACATATTCAACAGGTTCTACACACCTTGCGGCAACACAAGCTATATGCAAACCTAGAAAAATGCTCCTTCGGCATGGACAGGGTCCATTACCATGGCTACATCATTGATCAGCATGGTGTACATGTGGATCCAGCCAAGATCCAAGTCATCCGTGACTAGCCAGCCCCAACAACACTCACTGAGCTTCAAAGCTTCTTGGGACTTGCTAATTTCTATTGCAGGTTCGTGTTGGGTTTCTCCCATATTGCATGGGCCCTCAGTCAAATAAACAAGGGTGGTGGTAAGGTGAAATTTGTGTGGGGATGGTTCCAACAACAAGCCTTCGATGATTTGAAGCAGCACTTGTGCTCAACCCAAATAATTTCACTGCCAGACCTGCAACATCCCTTTGAGATCGAGACAAATGCTTCAGACTATGTTGTGAGTGCCGTTCTCACTCAGCATGGCCACCCCGTGGCCTATCATAGTGAGACACTGTCAGATATTGTCCGTAAGTACCCTACTTTCGACAAAGAAATGTACTCCATTGTGCAAGCATGCCGCCAGTGGAGACATTACATTCTTGGGAAGGAGACAGTCATCCACACTGATCATAAGCCACTGCAGTTCATGCAGACATGGGGAAAATTGCAGAATGACCACCATCAAAAGTGGTCCACATACTTGCAGCAATTCCACCTCAACATCAATTATAAAACAGGAAGCACCATTCGTGTCGCTGATTGCCTTAGCAGACCACCAGTCACGGCACTCACCATGGTGCTAGACTCTTGTGGCCATGAGACATCTGGATGGCCCCAATTCTATGAGACAGACCTTGACTTCGCCACCACCTACCAAATGTTGGGTGCAAATGTAGTTGTCGATAATTTCCATCTTCAGGATGGGTTGTTGTGTCGTCTGGGCCATATCTGTGTTCCATCAAGTGAGCGAGCGAAGCTGATCTGGGAAGCCCACTACAGTCGGGTGGCAAGACACTTCGGCGTCGAAAAGATAGTGGCGATGCTACATAAACATTTCTACTGGCCGAAACTTTGACAGGAGGTCGGCAAGTATATCAGGTCCTGCACTGCTTGCGCTATTGCCAAACAAACCACTAAGAAACAGGGCCTGTACACCCCTCTTCCTACTCCTGATAGACCATGGGAATCCATCTCAATGGACTACATGTCGGGTCTCCCATCCACGAAGCAGGGAAATAACTGTGTTTTTGTGGTTGTTGATCGCTTTTCTAAGATGGCGATTTTGGTTGCCTGCAAGAAGAGCATCACAGCAGAGGCCATTGCCAAGCTCTTCTTTGAACGAGTCTGGGTACATTTTGGAATCCCACAAACCATTGTCTCATATCGGGATAGTCAATTTCTCAGCACATTCTGGTCGAGCCTCTGGTTACTGTTGGACATTAAGCTCACCAAATCCACGGCCTTCCACCCCCAGACAAATGGCCAAACCGAGGTTGTAAATCGAATGATTGTGCATATCCTTGGCATATATAATTCAAAGAACCCTCGCACATGGGATGAGAGCCTTCCCTATGTCCAACATAGCTACAACTGAGCCTTGCATAGCTCAACCGGCCACAACCCCTTTCAAGTGGGGTTGGGATTCCAACCATTGGGTCTCATAGATGTTGCACTTCCCCTTGTGGTCACCTCAACTGACTCATCTCCTGCTCCAACTGAAGCTGACAAAGCCACCCAGTTCATTGAGTAGATCCAACACATTCGCCAACAGGTTTAGGATATCCTACAAAAGTCCAATGACAAGTACAAACAATGCCATGATCAACATCGGGTGCCGCATAAGTTTCAGGTGGGTGACAAAGTTTGGTTGCAGTTGCAGAAAGAACGCCTTATAGGACCCTATCGAAAGCTTCGCCCACTCCGTTATGGACCGTACACTATCACCAAGGCTATGGGGGATAATTATTTTGAGCTCAACATTCCTCTTTTCCTTGGCCTGCACCCAGTGTTCAACGTGGATCTCCTTCGCCCTTATTTCCGACCATTATTGGACACCTCAGAAGTAGTAGAACAACTGACACCAACAGAGCTGAACGCCGACTGCATACAACAGGCATCCAATGATCATATTGTGGACAGACATATCAAGGGCACTCGACAACAAAGGATCCATCTTTATCGAGTCGTCAAAGCAGGGCAACTCCTGCACCAAGGCAAGTGGCTCACCTGGGGCCAAATTCAGCAGAAATTTCCTCATCTAATGGGGGACCTCAATGCAATGGAGACCATTGCTTCCTAAGGAGGGAGGATTGATCTAGATGGATATCGGTGGCCACCCACCTTTTCCAACTGGCTCAAAATAGTTTTCTGACATTTTTGGCAATTTACTATTTTTAACAGTTTTAACTTCCGGGGCCATTTTAAGGGCCTAAATGAAGGTTTTTCGGTATCGAGCTCCTCAATGATAGCTTAAGGAATTATTGAGCCCCCAAAGTGAATCTCCTTGACGATACCTTTCCAACAGGATATCACATGCCTAAAACAGAGACCGTATGCAAAAGTTACGACCTCGGGAAGTTGATGTACTAACTTACCCAAACGGGGCCCACATGACTTTTGGTGCTTCATCTCCTAGGGTTAGGTTTTTGGATGTCTAGGGTTTTTGACATTCTTGCTTATTGTAAAAATGCCTTCAGAGCCTCATTGTAACCTTCTTCTGGTGAATGCGCGTTGCCGTCACATCTCTTCTCAGAGATAAGCCGCCACCATTCCAACGAGCTTGTTTTCGCTGCATTTTATAGTTTCAGCTTATTTCGTTATTGAATAGAAAACCAATTTTACTGTATCTCTATTATTTTTTGTTAAGCACCTGTTAATAATTTGTATTCATTTTGTTCTGCTCATAAAATCCGGATCAGTTGGGGTGTAGCGGCGGTGGTTGGAGATTTTCTTTTTTCTTTTTCTTTTTTGGATTGTTATTGTTTTTTTGGGGGTGCTTACGGTGTTCAGCCCCTGCACTCACCAGTGGATATGCAGTTGTTTTATTTTCCATGTTTGTCAAAGTCAAGATCTATTATTCTGTGAGATTTTCCTGGTGCTGCAGTCCTGCCATGAAATAAAATAGTTGCATGCAAAATTGTTCGAGGATTACATGTGAAGTTACAATAACCGCTGTTTTTTGGTTGGAATAAAGCATATGTATGCAGGGTACATTTATAAACCATGTATGGTCAGATGTGTGGATATGACATGACATGTCCTTTCTCCTCTACATAGACTAGTGTGTGCAGGATACAATTTGTGTTTTTCTTGACATATGATATGTGCAACAAAGATTCTGCAAGATTATATTTTCATGTCTGGAAGCATTTGTGGGTAATTAGCGACGAAAAACTGAGAACTTGTATCGTAGGCACAACAGTCTGTGTAGAGGATAAAGAACATGGTTAGAGGGCATATGTGGATAAATTCCTAGGGAAAAACAGAAATCGTTTAGCTGCGGCCATGCAATTGCGTGATATTTTGTGCCTTGTAATATATTTTGGTCAGGGAAAAAAATTCTACACGTTTACAACCATGGATAGAGAAGCGCAAAGGTTCATGTTTCTGCCTTTGTAGATTGTTCGTTGAGTCAGTTTTTCTCTATGTACATATTGTTTGTTCTCCACTGAATACCAGCTTCCATTGATTTTCATTAAATTTTGTGAGTTCACACATTGAAACAAACATAGTAGCTTGATAAAAGGAGAGAGTCTCGACTGCATCGACTGAAGAGGATATAGAAAGATGCATGCTTGTACTGTTGTTTCATATTGCATTGTTGTGTATTTCATTTATGGTTTGGATACGTGTTAAGCTAGTTGCATGCCTTCCTACATGGTAAGTTATCTTGGTTGCATACGTTTATTCCTGCATACTAAGCTATTGCATGTCCGTTGTGTTTGCGCTGCATTGCTGCATTTAAACAAACAAAATGGCTGGACAGGACGAAGGACTCTTTGGTGGTTAAATAGACTTGTTTCTTTTTGTTTTACATGTCTGTTTTCAAACTAACTTGCCTTCATGTCGATTGCATATTCCTCGTTTCTACCTTGGAAAAAACAGGTTGCTTGGACAGGGAGATGAATTCATCTGTGCAGTAGCAGAGGGTTCTATGGTACAATCTTCTAAAAGGTATACCAAGTGTGCCGGAAAATTAAAGATACAAACCGGGTGGGGGCATATAATATAGAATGCATATATTTGCTTAGTCCTGGTGTCCATCTACACATGCTTGCATCAGAAAAAGTTGGACTAGTGACACGACCATGAGCAGTCAGTCATCCCAGACATCGGCAGACCGACAAGGCCAAAGGTAAAGATGCATGCGCTCTGCTCTTACTATGTTTACTAGACAAATTTCCTGGGCTATATATTCATCTATGGCATGGCGAATATGCTGATGCCATCTGCAGTACATGGTTTGCAGCTCGCAAGAAGTATCAACAAGTAAGAGCGAGACGTCGAACGTGCTACATGTTCCACAGACTAAGAGGTGTGGTTGCGAAACTCTGGCTCCATAGTTCATCAAAAGTATGCGTGTACTTGTAGCACACTACCATTCACTTTAGTTTTCCTGTTCAAAAAATGTCTTCAGGTCTAGAGTTGTGACATCCAAAGTACTGTCAATAGAGGCCTTGAACAACCGCCAAACTAGATAGGTGTTCATCGGGGACATAATGGTTGTCTATACCACCTACTTGGACAAGGCAAACAAAAGTAGACCCATTCTGCATGCTGATATGACAAACAAGGATGCCATGATGATAGTCACACTGACTGTTCCTCCACAACTTGTCCAGAAACATACAGAAAAGATATTACCACGTAATGGGATATTCATTACAAATTTTAATATATTGCCGAAAATAGTATATGACCGTGGTGATTGCGATCGAATTATTTCGGTCAACGAAACAAGCATTGTGGAAAAAATTCATCCTATTTGTTTAGAATACTGCTTCCTCCCAGACTCGACTATTAGGAAACTTGCATAGAGCACTGATATTTACCCAATGGGAATGATTGGGGCTGTTGTCACACTGGCTAGGAAATTTAGGATGCAACACATTCTCCATATAAAGGATGGAGAGTCAGACAACGACAAGGCAATGGTACCGCTTTTCATATTCAGTTTTGTTGTTTACTTTCACGTTTGCATGTAAGTCGAATAAGTTACACAAATATTGCACTATTCCATGTTGTAGATACAATTGTTCAATACGTATTCAGATTTGTTTTCGTCAATGGAACAACAGTCGCATAGAGGGCGGATTCCACCTATGCTGTTAAAAAATATAACAAAAAAGAAGTATGCTAGAGAAACGATCTTTCGGACAACCTAGTCAACGTTTGTAACAGAGTTGCGAGAAGATATAGTAAAGGATTTGGAGAAGCTAGCTAGCTCTACAATTGTTGTGCGTATACATTTACAAAATCTTCCTCGCTTTGCTTATAGAAATAGCCTTCAACAAATTTCTGCAGCTGTTAAATATTTTTTTTTGTTTTAAAGGGGAGGGTGGGATGCAGTTGTGTATTATATTGTTCAATGTATTAATCTGTTTTCTCGCATTCCCAGGTTGAAGGTATTTTAGTTGCAGCCAATGTGTACTCAACCCCCTTTGAGATTGTTTGTGCAAAATGCCATTCCACTGCCTCTGCCTCCGCTTTGATAAGTGATGATACGATTGATTGTCTGCGATGCGGTGAAAAATGTCCATATATTTATGGACATTGCCTCAGTGGTGTTATTCGAACCGTGGGCAACACAACCGTGCACTGTACGATCAGGCAGCCACTGTTACAAAATGTGCTCCCTGAGTTGGCAGAGTTGTCGTATGAACCATATCTACAGAAAAAGGCAAGCAGTGTCTACATGCTGCGGCAGCTTCGGATACAAAGCAAATTCACCTTAAATGAGGACAATGCAATTTTGCATATCGGCTAAAAAGGGGATTTTTTTTTTTATACGAAACTTTGAGAGGAAACGAAAATACCTCATGTCTCTCTGTAATATTTGTTCAACATCCAGATGAAAGTTCGTTTCAACAGAAAACAAATGCGACGACGTCTTTTCTTTGTATATCAAATTGTTTGGTGAAAAGGTCGATGGGTTCTGCTCTATGGAACCTTCTGGGAACTTGTTTGTGGACTGTTTAAAGTATGGTTGGTTCTTGGTTATCTTCTTTGTCTGTCAATTTGTATGCCCTGAAACTCCAGCTGTTCTTTGGAGGACACCAAACAATATAATTGTTTTTTTTAGCTAGCTGGGACGCAGATCCGCCTAGTAATTTCTATGGCACCGTGACGCAACTGTGCTGTCACTTGCTTTAGCAAATTTCCTTGATCGATGAACTTGGTCAAACTATTGTTCTAAAATAATTTGAAATCAACGAATATATAGTGTCCGAACTGCAACTATCCTCACATACGAACAAGAGGCTCTTAAAATACAAATTAACCATTGTTTTCACATTTTTGCTTATTCGATGAAGTTAGTCAGATTAATATCCTGGAATAATTTGAAATCAACGAATATTTATTGTGTGGAATGCAATTGTGTTATCATATGAACAACAGGGCCTTAAAATTCAAATTGGTCCTTGTTATGCTTGTGGTGATAGAATTTAAAAAAAAAATCTTTTCTTTCCTTGATTCTTTTAAGAATAAGCGATTTAATATCCTTTAATTATTTAATGCGCTAGCTCTCAAGTCCATCTGTCAATCTGTATATGGAGGATCTCCGAACGCTATTTGGAGGACAAGGAACAATGAAAATGCAATGTTAAGCCAGGTAGCCCATAGGTTCCTTTGTCAATTTGTATATCACGGAGTTGTGGCTAGCTTTTGTACAACGCGGAACAATAAAGTCCCAATTTTCAGCTCGTGAGCCCGAACAAAAGAGACCCATTTTTCAGCCCGCCAGCCCCACAGCCCCCGATAAAAAAAAATCGTTAAATATGAAATACATATAGAATTGTTACGGGACAATAAAAGTGCAATGTTCAACGAACCAACCCGAGTCCTCTTGTCAATTTGTATATGGCGGAAGTCTGGATGCTATTTGTAGCAGAGGGAACCATGAAGACTCTATTTTCAGCATGCCAGGCCGCGAACCCGCCATCCAAAAACTGCCTAAAAGTGCAATGTTCAGGAAACCAGCCCGAGTCCTCCTGGAAATTTGTATATCGCAGAAGCCTGGGTGGTATATGTAGGAGAGGGAACAATAGAGACTCTATTTTCGACCCGCCAGGCCGCCAACCCGCGATCCAAAAACTGCCCAAGTACGGAATGAGGAATCCACATATGTTGTATAAAATCTCATTCCATAGTTAATATAGAGACTATGTCCACAAGTCCTCCTGTCAATTTGTATATTGCGGAAGTGAAGGTGCTATTTGTAGGACACAAAACAATAGATACTTAATTTTCAGCCCGCCAAGGCACGAATCTGCGATCCAAAAAGTGCTCATGTATGGAATGAGGGATCCGCATATGTTCTAGAACAATGTGTTTGTACAACGGGGAACAATAGAGGCCCAATTTCCAACCCGCCAACCCCAGAGCCCCTGATAGAAAAAAATCAATAATTGTGAAATTGATACGGAATCGCTATGGGACAATAAAATTCCAATGTTCAACGAAGCAACCCGAGTCCACTTGTCAATTTGTGTATTGCGGAAGTCTGAGTGCTATTTGTAGGTGACAGAACAACAGACACTCTTTTCGAGGTGCCATGGTGCGAACCCGTGACCCAAAAACTGCCTAAGTATGCAATGAGGGTTTCGCATATGCTGTATAAAATCTCATTCCATACTTTATATACAGACTGTCCACAAGTGAGTATGTAATAAGGGTTCCACATACTTAATTTTCAGCCCGCCTGGACGCGAACCCGCGATCCAAAAAATGCCCATCTATGGAATGAGGGATCTGCATATGTTCTAGAACAATACAAATGCACTGTTCAACCAAGCAACCTGCAGCTCCTCCTGTCAATTTGTATGTCACGGAAATCTTGGTATTATTGTAGGAGACAGAACAATAGACACTATTTTCGGCCCGCCAGGCCGCGAACCCATGATCCAAAAACTGCCTAAGTATGGAATGAGGAATCCGCATATGCTGTATAAAATCTCATTCCATAATTTATATAGAGGCTATGTCCACAAGCCGGCGTGTAAATTTTTATATCACGGAAGTGTAAGTGCTATTTGTAGAACACGAAATGATAGATACTTAATTTTCATCCCGCCAAGCCACGAACTCGCGATCCAAAATGTGCCCAAGTATGGAATTAGGAATCCGCATATGTTCTACAACACTACAAATGAAAAGTTCATCCAAGAAACCCGTAGGTCTGCATATGTTGTAGAACAATGTATTTGTACAACGCAGAACAATAGAGGCCCAATTTCCATCCCGCCAGCCCTAGAGCCCCCGATAAAAAAAAATCGCTAACTATGAAATTGATATGGGATCACAATGGGACAATAAAATTCCAATGTTCAGCGAAGCAGTTCGAGTCCACTTGTCAATTTGTATATCGCAGAAGTCTGGATGCTATTTGTAGGTGACGGAACAATAGAGACTGTTTTCTGTGTGCCAAGCCGCGAACCCGTGCTCCAAAAACTGCCTAAGTATGCAATTAGTGATCCGCATATGCTGTATAAAATCTCATTCCATACTTTATATACAGACTATGTCCACAGGTCCGCGTGTCAATTTGTATATCGCGAAAGTGTGGGTGCTATTTGTAGGATACAAAATAGTAGAAACTTAATTTTCAGCCCGCTAGGCTGCGAACCCGCGATCCAAAAAGTGCCCAAGTATGGAATGAGGGATTTTCATATCTTCTAGAACAATACAAATGCAATGTTCAGCCAAGCATTCCATAGCGACTCGTGTCAATTTATATGTCGCATACAGCCCTAGAGCCCCCGATAAAAAAAAATCGCTAACTATGAAATTGATACGGGATCGCAACGGGACAATAAAAGTCCAATGTTCAGTGAAGTAGCCCAAGTCCACCTGTCAATTTGTATATTCCTGAAGTCTGGATGCTATTTGTAGGCGACAAAATAATAGACTGTTTTCAGTGCGCCAGGCCGCCAACCCGTGCTCCAAAAACTGCCTAAGTATGTAATTAGTGATCTGCATATACTGTGTAAAATCTCATTCCATACTTTATATATAGACTATGTCCACAGGTCCACGTGTCAATTTGTATATCGTAGAAGTGTGGGTGCTATTTGTAGGATACAGAATAATAGATGCTTAATTTTCAGCCCGCCAGCCCATGAACCCGCGATCCAAAAAAGTGCCCAAGTATGGAATGAGGGATGCACATATGTTCTAGAACAAAAAAATGCAATGTTCAGCCAAGCAGCCTGTGGCGACTTGTGTCAATTTGCATGTCACAAAAATCTCGGTGCTATTTGTAGGACAGGGAACAATAGAGACTCTTTTTTCAACCTGCCATATTGCGAACCCGCGATAAAAAAAGTGCCTAAATATGGAAACAGGGATTCGCATATGCTCTATAAAATCTCATGTCAATACTTTATATATAAACTCATCTCCACAAGTCCCACCGTCAATTAGTATATCGCAGAAATCTGGGTGCTATTTGTAGGAGACAGAACAATAGAGACTCTATTTTCGGCCTGCCAGGCCACGAATCCAAGATCCAAAAACTGCGTAAGTATGGAATGAGGAATCCACATATGTTGTATAAAATCTCATTCCATACTTTATATAGAAACTATGTCCAGAAGCCCGCTTGTAAATTTGTATATCGCGAAAGTGTAGGTGCTATTTGTAGGACACGGAACAATAGATACTTAATTTTCATCCCGCCAAGCTGCGAACCTGCGATCCAAAAAGTGCCCCAAGTATGGAATGAGGAATCTGCATATGTTCTAAAACAATACAAATACAATGTTCAGCCAAGCAACCCGTAGGTCCTCCTGTCAATTAGTATATCGCGAAAATGTGGTTGCTTTTGTAGTACATGGAATGAAGAATCTGCATATGTTCTAGAACAATACAAATGCAATGTTCAACCAAGCAAACTGTAGATCATCCTGTCAATTTGTATATCGCGGAAATCTGGGTGCTATTTGTAGGACACAAAACATTATTCAGTATTTTTTCAGCCCGCCAAGCCACGAACCCGCGATAAAAAAAGTGCCTAAGTATTGAATAAGTGATCCGCATCTGCTGTATAAAATCTCATGTCTATACTTTATATAGAAACTCATCTCCTCAACTCCCGCTGTCAATTTGTATATCACGGAACTATGGGTGCTATTTGTAGGGCATAGAACAATAGATACTCAATTTTCAGCTCGCCAAGCCGCGAACGTGCGAAACAAAAAGTGCCCAAGTATGGAATCAGGGATTCACATATGTTCTATACAATCTGATGTCCATACTTTATAAAAGTACATGTTTAACCAACCAACCCGCAATGTTGAACCAACCAACTCGCAACTCCACCTATCATTTTGTATCTCGCGGAAGTGTAGGTGCTATTTGTAGGACACAGAACAATAGAGGCTCAATTTTCAGCCCGCTAGGCCGAGAACCCATCCGCCAGAAAAATAACCATCGGGCATTCACGTCTCCTGGGTATATCTTCTTCCATTTTTCTTTTGTAACCCGCCCGAATGCTTTCCATACTTTGCTATTTATTGGAATCGGTTTCTCCATCGTCACTGCCTTCGTACTTGTTTCCAGATATGCAATAATTAAGCTTTAATGCTAGTAGCCATCCCGCATCAACTGTTACAGTTGTCATTAATGTCCAGAATTTCAGAGAAGATTTTTCATTAGTATGAATTAAACTGAGATTTGTGCACAAGCATGTTATCCTTTCCAAGTATTCATTTCAAAGGTGACGCAATATTTTTTTTTTGTTTGCCGACAGGTTGGTGCTTTTAAGAAATTTCCGATTCTTAATGTCTTTTCGCTGTCACCGCCACCTTCACACTTTTTTCTAATTGTGCAATTAGTGAGTTGCGATGGTCACAGCTCATTCCGCACGAACCCTGGAAATTGTCATTGATCAGCGAAAGGCTCGAGGAGATATTCCATTGATACGCATTAAACCAGACTTTGCGGAGGCTTATATTATCCCTCTCGATTTTCATTTGAAACATAGTCTCGAATAAACAAAAATTCTTAATAACTTGTGGTGACAGTTCTCTCCACACACAGTCAACACATTGGGGCATAATGGCCACAGGTTCCACTATTCCAGGGCATATTCTTACTATTCATCTCTCTCCGCCCACGAGCAAAAAACGAGATGGTCCCTTGGTACACCGTGAGATATATTTCAAGCCAAAAAATTCCATGCCAACCTTGGCTCCTCAGAGAACCTGCCCACTTGCAGTCATGCTTGTCGCAAAAATTTATGCCATGAATTCCAAGCCAGAAGAAGATGATCTGATGGACGATGATACGACAATGGATGATGGCAATGCAGAAAATATTCCCACTCCTAGGCCCAAATTGAAATTAACCATAATGAACGGACCTTCCCGGCTCGGTGATCGTAGTCATGACAACACCAAAAGGAGTTTCAGAAAAAAAAAAACGGACAGTGAACGCAACAGCCACTTTGCACCGCCAAAGTAGGAATTCCAGAGTTGCAAATTAGTCCGTTTTGGGCGGAAGAGTTTGACTGTAAAGCAATCATATGTTGATGCTTCCAGAGATATATTTCAAGCCAAAAAAATATTGTTTAACATTTTCAGGTATCAGGTGCAAAACTTTCACTGCTGCAACGCATTTTCCTACTAGTCATCTCCTTCTGCCCAGAATGGACTAATTTGGGCCTCTGTAATTGCACATGCAAGCTGTACTATTGAATTGTTTTCGACTATGAAGAGCCGGTTTCAACTAAGGGCTATTCCACTTGCCCTGCAACCATTTTCGTCTTCTTCCTCAGGCAAAGCTTCTGAAAAATATCAATTTCAGCAGAGGATGATTCATCGAGGAGAAAACTCCAAGGATCTTGCATACTGTGGAACCCGTGCCTGTGTTTGTCGCAGATACATTCAATGTTTTGAACCGAAGAACTGGATCCAATTTCTAAGCATAGATGTACAATACTCAGTACTTTTCTTATTTTTTTAAATGGATTTGCTATTACGAAATTTTGGCCTTGGACTCTTTGTCTATGCCACTTTTCTGAGTTTCACGCATGTTATAATTGGCATACTTCGGTGCTCTCGTACTTCTTCAATCTTCTGTTTACTAATACCAATGTAAAATGTTCCAGCAAAATCGTTCTTCTTGTTTCTAGAGATGCAATTATTAAGTTTTAATGCTAATTAGTACAAAACAAAGTTCACTACTTCAGTTGGTATGTTACAGTCATGGAATAATGTATCAAGAACATAGCTGCATGCGCACGTTGCAATAAAATGTAATCTTCAACAACACATTTTCTAATAACTAGTAGATCATGATTTTGCAACAATGGGGCTTCTTTGAAACCAATTCGCACTTACGAAAAATGTCTTCTGCCTTTCTATTTTCCCAATTCACGTGTTTCCAACCACTGCTTCCCCTTTCTTTAAATTGACCCTCTATTGTTCTCTGTCCCACAACTGCCACCCAGAGTTCCGCCATATAGAAATTGATAGGAGGACCCTGCTGGTTGCATCAACATTGCACTTCTACTTTTCTAGGACCTCCAAACAACATTCGTAGATCTTCTATATACAAATTGACAGATATACAAATTTGCAACCGTTCTTAGATCATGCCCTTTTCCGTATTACGGTCGACCTATCATGCCCTTTTCATGATCTCTTCCGTTTTACACATTTTGCACTCAAAAATTCCGAAACATGAAATTTTACCCTTTTCTGTATTACGGTCCACCTATCATGCCCTTTTCCGTGGTGCACATTTTTTGCACTGAAAAATTTCGAGAAATACAATTTAACCACCGCTTTCTCACATATTTACTGGAACTATTGTCAACCCATTTTCAATCCCATCTGTCCGTTATCCATACTTCGCCATTTGTTCAAATTTCTTTAGGGAATCGTCCCTTTGCCGGGTTGAAGAAATATTCAGTTCGTAGTCGTTGTTTTCTGTGCCGACATCCTTTTGGAATTAGCAGTTGGCAATTATATATAAGATCTTATTGCTACGCATGCAATTAGCAATTTCCCTATTCCATACTTAGCCATTTTGCCAAAATTCCGCAAATATACAAACCGGTCTCTAAAGTCCCCCTTCATGATCTCTTCTTGACTATCCCTGTAACCCTTTTTTGAATCACGTCCAACCGCTTTTTAGAACTTGCCATTCTTTCCTTGCTCTCCGTCGTCTCCGTCACCTTCGCACTTCTCTACAATAAAATAAAATATAAAGTTTTATATATATATATAGACATATCTTGTTTCTAAATATGGAATTACTGGCATTTAATTCTAACAGGCCATCATGCAAAAATCGTATATATTTTCATTGACGGGCGAAAGGGTCGAGGAAATCTCGTATTCATGCGTATTAAACCAAAATTTGCGGGGAGATTATATTGTCCCTTCCGAGTGTTCATTTCAAAATCATGAAATCCCTTTCACACCGTGTGGCCTTTGCACGTTCAAGAAACCTCCATTCCTTAATTACTCTTCACCATACCCGCCACCTTCACATTTCTAAATATGAAATAAATAAACTTTGCTGCTAACAATTCATCATGCACCACCAATACAAATTGTCATTAATCAACGAAAGGCTTGAGGAGCTTTCCCATTCATAAGCATTTAACCAAGATTTAGAAAAAAGTTACATTATCCGCTCTGACTGTTCATTTAAACCATCATCTGTAGCAAAGCAACCTTCTCATAAACCTATGGCATCAGTTCCGCACTAGTTCTGTGGAGATACAGTGAACATCTTCGACCGTCATGACCAGAACTTCTACTGATCCAGGGCATTTTCTTATTACTCAACCCTTGTCGTAGAGAACCAAGTAATTTGGACCTCCGGGATTGCTCATGCAGGCTGTGTCCCTGAGGTTTTTGATTGTAAGGACCTGGTCTCTTGGTGCGCCGATAAATTTATTACAGAAAAAATAATTATTCCACTGCACGACCGCTCTTCTGTTTCTTTGTCACCTCAGGTCTTCCGCCAGATGCTGAAATTGCCCGAGCCAACATTGACGTTCAAAGGAGAAGATTGCAAATAGTTCCTAGAAAAGCATAATAACGGATTGGACCTCTTGCCCCCTTTTTTGGAAAACCCGGATCTAGTTCCTGAAGATATTACAAGCATGCAGGTTAGTTCATTTAAAAATCCTTTTCGCGAAATTGCTTGGCTGTTTACAAGAATAACGGGACAGGAATTCACAACTACTGTTTCCCGCATGGCTCTTTACATTTTGTATTTCACAGTCAACGAACAAACCATTTTTGATTGGGGAAGGATAATTTCTTATGAAATCTCTTCCCAATTGTCAAGCTACAAAAGGGGAAAGAAATTTTATATGTCATCCTATTTAGTTTTTGCAATAGCACATTCCTGTCGATTTCCGCAACTGTCTCTGTCCAAGAATGTCAACTGTGATTTCCACCTAGTAACGTTCTGGTACCAGGCCTTGTGGAAGCATAAGGCTTCCCATTGTTTTTATGAGGTTTTTAATGGCTTCCTGTCTGTTTTCAAACTTTTTTTGTTAGGAGAAAATGCTCCCCGCTTATCTGAGCAGGCAACTAATTTTTTGGACAAAAAGGGAACAATCCAACATTTGGATAATTACACCGTCATAAGAATTTTTGGCTCCACGGAACAACCTGCTCTCCTTCCATGTCACATTATGGACAATTTTTATTGCAGAAGTAGCACATAAATACAACTACTGGTTCCATCTGTTCCAAAGGAAGAAAAAATAAATAGTTCATTCCTATGCCTTGGAAAATAAGGGAGTTCGTGTTGAAAAACGTCAACAAATTTGACGATTTCATAGCACATTTTAGTATCTCCAACCTCAGATATGCTGAACACATAAAATGATTCGACCTCTATGATATTTTTAGACAACATTTAGATTCACTTGGCCTCGGCGATTGTTTTGTAAATAAACACCTGCCCAAAAACAGAGACAATCACGGGCCTGCCTCTGATGCCGGTGATGTAGAGACAGTGCAAAGTTGCACTAAATTGTATACGCAACAGGGGAAAGACCCCAGTGACAAGAGTGTTCAATCCACAAATACCACTCCAAAAAGTACGACATCCCGGAGCATCGCTCGAACGGCCCATCACAGCAACAAAGAAACCCAGAATTCTTCAAACGGAGGAGGAGATAACGGCCCTCCTCACTCTAAAATTGATAGTTCTCACAAGCTTCCAGTAGAGAAGAAGAGAAAAAAAAATGTGGGGTAGGCAGAAGACCTGGAAATTCAGAGTGAGAACATGGAAGTTGACACTGATCTGGATGCCATGTTCCCCTTCTTTGATCAGCCCGAGGACGCCATCCACCATAGCCATCCAATGGACATATCCGTTACCCAAAATTTTGACAAAGATGAATCCTTTGTATTCCAGAGCTCTGTTTTTGATAGCCAGAACAAAAAATTGATATTTCAGAAAAAAAATGTTAAAAATATCAAAGGAAAATCTTGTTCAGAGGTTGAAGTTGCCAACATGCGGCTGTCCCAAATTTGTCAACTTCACACCGCGACCGGAGAAGCACTTCATGACTCCATTGAACGCATCGAGACCCACAATGCCAGACTGAAGGACCGAGTCAAGGAATTGGAAGATGCTTTCTTTCCTATGCCATTACTTGTCGATCCTTTGGCAATAGCCATACCTGGCACCCCTGCACCTAATGTAAAAGCACCCTCCACCCTGTTCGCATCTTGTAAAGGATATGTGGAAAACAATATCACAAAAAAGAATGGAACTGGTTACCGATGCCTGGAAAATATCACAAACCATCGCTTCCCTTGGAACCAGGAAACATAGCTTGCTCGAGCTTTTGCAAGCTGAATTAAAAGATGAAGAAAATTTCTTCTTAAAAACAATCATCCTTTTTGGCAAGATTGTCAACAATATGACAGAAACAAAAAGAAGAGAAGAAGATCTTCCATCCAAAAACTGGATCGGCCAATTGAATGCATGTTGGAAAGAAAAGGTAAACAACCCGCATCTCATTGTTCAGTCATGTGATCAAGTCATATCGAAGAAAGATAAATTATTCACAAAGCTGTCAAATATAGACTTA
This sequence comes from Picea mariana, assembly GCA_032191745.1. NCBI lineage: Eukaryota > Viridiplantae > Streptophyta > Pinopsida > Pinales > Pinaceae > Picea > Picea mariana. The sequence continues at coordinate 524,005 of JASDQU010100811.1, read as the reverse complement.
GCCGGGAAAACAAACGACTTCCAAGACCCCCTCTTAATCGCAAACTCCTTTCCCTTAACCAAACAAGAGTTCGATAAACAGGTTGCTATGTTGAAGACCTTGTGTCTGGAAAAGTTTTACAGCATCCTTCAATTTGATCAGTCTCACGTCCATGACTGGCTAGTCAAATATTCAGTACAGAATGAGGAAATTCATCAGGCTCTCTCTAATCTTTCTATCGACTTCCAGGAATTAGAAAATGATCTTTTCAACATCAAGATCCGGAATGAGATCAACGTCTCCCCAATGAGAGCGTACTTTGAAGAATGGGTCTAAAGGCAATTGAAACAGGCCGCCAACGAAAGACAACAGGAAGTTGCCAGCATTCTAATAGCTGTGGAGAACATCCTTGAAACTGCAGTCATCGCCGACATCAATGAAACGACAGCCGCAAGAAAATAGCCAAAGCGCTCATATGTACCCTCACTGTAAGTTTACTCATCCCATCTTTCTTTGTTTCTCAACCCAGTTATTCCGCTTTCTTAAATAAACATGTATAGGCAAAGACTTATACCTTTCCATTTATTTTCTTTTGCAGCTATTGCACTCTATCTTCTTTCCACAAGCTTGTTTCTTGTAAATATTTCTCTAATGGTTCATGGGATCCCCAATCCCAGTCTACATGACAAACACATTGAAATTCTGGTTTATATGTAACACACTTTGTTTTTTTTGTATATTTCAAAATTTGCAGTGGTATGTAACAAACTTCTATTTTCTGACAGATTTCAAATAAAAATGCATCTAAATTTTTATATCCTACAGTCTCTATTCTTATCTTTCAACACTTTGTATAACAAATGCATTTATTTTTTAATATGTTAGACTTTTATTCTTATCCTTCAACAGTCCGTATGGCAAATGTTCACAAATACATTAAAATTTTTATATTTCTTATCTCCTATTAATTTTATGTCATCATATATTTTTATCTTTCACCAGTCCACATTGAAAATGCATTTAAATTTTCAAATTTAATCTTGCACTATCAACAAATTTTTTACTTTCTTATATACTTTAAAAAAAAATGTTTTCTATATACTTTCCAAAATTAGATGGTGCTGGGCCTGCCAACTGTCATTTACTTTTGCCCCATCTTCCAAAATATGCACCTTGCACACAACATTTCCCTCATATACATTTTGCACCAAACACTTCGTTTCATTTACACTTCGACCCCATTTTCCACAATTTGCTTTCTAACCTCCTTCGCAGGGACTCAGCTGCCACGCAACCTTGTTTTTAATGAGTTTGTTTTTTACTCTTATTTTTTAATTTAATGAGGTTTATCTTAAGTTTGATCAGAAATTTAGAAGAATAATTTTAATTATAGATTTCAGTGGTTGGGATTATATATTTTGAGTGTCTTGTATATGCAGCCCCGTACAACATATAATTATTATCAAATTGTTTTTATCATGACAACATTCAATAACCACTTTGCTATGCACCATTGTGTGAGCCACATATACATCATAAAAATTGAATTACTTCAAATTCAACTATATATATGCAGCTCCACACAACATTTAATAACAAAGAATTATTATCAAATTGTGTCTATCATGACAGCTTTCAATAGCCACTTTGCTAAGTGATATATAATTAAATGGATTTCGTCAACAATTGAGTTGTTTGATTCTTTTGATAATGAAAATTGTGGTAAATGTTACTCCTTGTATATGTAGCACCACACAACATTTAATTATTATCAAATTGTCTTTGTCATAACAGTGTTTAATAACCACCTTGCTATGCAACATTGTGTGAACCATATATATCATAAAATTTGAATTACTTCAAATTCAACTATATATATACAACTCCATACAACATTTAATTATTATCAAAACAACATTTAATTATTATCAAATTGTCTCTTTCAATAACCACTTTACATTTAATGCTAAGTAGTAAAATAGTTATTGACAACTCTACTACAACAATGAATAATCACATGAATAATATTTACCAAACTATAACGCAAAAAATTATTATTCTTTTTAAGCTCGATCAATCTACAACAATGAACAATAACATAAATAATATTTACCAAACTATAACTCAAAAATTTATTATTTATTATTATTATTTTTAAATTCGATCAATCAAAGTTTATTTATCGAATTTCGATTTTTAATGTTCAATGGTTTTTTATTTCTCATCCATTTAAGAGATACTAATAAATTCAGGGATGGATTATCTTAAAGGAAAATAAATCATCAATTCTTTCTTAAAAAGTAAAAACGTAATTTTTTAAATATTTAATTATTATATATATATATATATATATATATATATATATATAATAATTAAATATTTAAAAAATTACGTTTTTACTTTTTAAGAAANNNNTTCTTAAAAAGTAGAAACACGATTTTTTAAATATTTAATTATTATAAATTAAAAAATATATATTTTTAATTTTAAAAATTATATTTTTAAAAAATAAAAAAATTGTTATTTTAAAACTAATTAAATTATAAATAATAAATAAAATAAATTTTTTTAATTTCAATTATAAATTTTCTACTAAAAATAATATATATATATATATATATATATAAGATAAAGATTACTTCAACTAAAACTCAAAGTTCATCCATAACATTGTAAAAAATACAATATTAAAGATTAAGAAAAGGGTTTTGAAGAAACACTTTTAACATTCAAAGCTAAAAGAAACACCATATGGGTGAGGGGAGGTTATTATAAGTTAGTTATGGGATCTCTTTTTATTAGTGAAAGATAATCAATTTGGTGCATGTTGGATTGAGAAATTGATTTTTGTAAGTCATCTATAAAAGTTGAACATACCCCTCAAAAGAGGGTTAAGAATTTATAATTTCCCAAGGTATAAGTGTGTGGAAAAAACCAAGTGAATTTCCTAAAAGACAAAAGAACCATTATTAGTCCCTGCCAAAGGCTTGGG
>JASDQU010100811.1:493433-510917 GCA_032191745.1 Picea mariana | reverse complement strand
TTTTTATTTAAAATGCATTTTCAATATTCGCTTATTTTAATACAACTTATTACATAATAAAATAATGATATACGATAAATTATTAATAATATACTTTGTTTTTTAGATTTTGCTTTTAAAAATTAATAATAACTCTCTCTAAATATTTGACAATATGGTTATATATTATTAAATTAATCATGATTAAAAAAATAAAATACAATTGAAATATTTAAACAATATTATTTTAGTATTCTAAGATTTATCTTTAATTAAAATAAAATAAGTTAAATCATAGTTAAAAGACGGAAATATACGATCAACATAAATCGAATTATTATATTTATATTATATTTATGAATATTATAGTTCCATTCTTAATTTTCATTATACATTTTGAATAACAAACAATCTTCAATTATTATCTTTTGACAAAAAATATTTATTACTTGTGCATTTAGTTATATTAAGTTTCATTGTTCAACATGTATTTCCCAATTATCTCGGCAGGGACTGCGTTGCCATGCAACCCTTGTTTAATATCAAAATAAGGAGAACTTCAAAATACAAAAATGATCATCAAAACTCAGACTTTATGTCACATATTTATCTAATACTATACTCTCAAGTAATATGATGATTTATCAAAACAAAGTTGGTAAAAACAAACTCTAATCTCAATAATAAAAATCCTTAAATTACAAGATAACATATATATTACTAATAACTACATCTTACTTATATTTAAAAATAATTTTCAAAATAATGATAAACAACACAAACTAGTGATAAATAACACTAGTTACTAAATCTTACTTGCATGCAAAACAATTTTCAAACTAGTAAAAACAACACTAATTACTAAATCTTACTTGCATTCAAAGCCAATTTTCAAACTCTCAATAGATATCATTGATAGCCACATCCCACTTCTATCCAAAGTCAATTTTCAAAATTAATAATAGTTACATCTTCCTTAAATTTGTGAAGTTGTGTTGAAACCTGCACAAAGAATCTAGCTAGAAACAAATGAACACGAAACTTGCAAAATTGAGAGAAGAAGAGAAGAATTGGAGAGAAATAATAAAGAATTATATTAACCAAATGAGAAACTGGAAAATTAAACATGATATAATCTACATGGTTGAACTAATGCAACATAGAAGTGATCTTTAGAGAGATGTGGACACACACTGACAAAAACAAGATTGAACTACCACCTAGTCCTAGTTAACTGGTCATGTAGTCATTGGTTAACTAGTCTATACAAGTGGAGTGGAGAGAATCTCATGCATGCACATGTGGTGCACCCTCCAAGCCTCATGCATGTCAAGTGTGCCCCCCTGGTTTTGATCCCAAGGTGAGTGAGCCTTCCTGGTGATGATCCCAAGGTGAGCATGCAACACTTGGTGATAATACCGAGGCTGTCATGCAAGAATTGACTCCACTAGTCTAACTAACGAACAACTAAGTAATTATAAAAGAGGAGGTGGCACCCTCATCTATGGGAAAATATTATCATATTGATCCAGGAGGATCCAAGAACGCTCACAGAGGTCCAGGAGGATCTGGAACGCTCACAAAGGTCCAGAAGGGTTAAAAAATGCTCAAAATTCAATCATCCCAGATTCTCTAAAAAAAACATCAATGTGTGTATCTCAGTGATAGATTTCCAAAGACGCAAAAATCACCTCAAATGGAGTTTGTATGAAAAAGTTATGATTGGTCAAAGTATGGGTCAAACCAGGGAAAAAAGGCAAAAGTCAACAGGGTCAAGGTGACACGTGTTACCACTACAAGGGTAACACATGGCACGATCGTATGGTGCTAACGTGGAAGCACCCCAAGATGCCACATGGCATACTATACGCTGACCAAGCAAGTGATGTGGCAAACTGTACCTGGGTTACATGAATCAATCATAGATTGACAAGTGGCAGAGATAGACCAATGAAAAGTTGCCATGTGGCAACCTCCCATTGGTCATTAATGGGTAAGGTTCGTTAAAATTTTGTTGGAGCCTAGAGGATCGAACCTGGGTCTCCCACCAACCAACCCAACGACCTAACCATTATACCATCACATTTAGTTCTTAACTACATATGGCACCATTTATATTTAAGTTTGTTGAATAGTATTGTTGGTGGAAAAAGGGGTGAGGGCCTAGCCCTCGACCCATTGTAATTGGTCATATGGTATGATTTGTAACCATAGCTCATAATATGGGGGCGCTAGAAACCATACCAATTAAACAATATGCTATATTGTTCAAACGTTAAAACCAAAAGTCGTAATGTATGGCAAGGTCGACGGGATTCGATCCTACGACCTGCCAAATAATTCGCCAATGTTTTCATCATTATGGGTACCTCTCATTACGGGTTTCCCAAACAATACATTTATTATTTTCCTATTGTTACAGATGGGATTTAGGGGCCCACGCCCTATTTAATGGCACGTGGACCAAGGCCAAGGACAGAGATGCAGTACACTGTCTCAAAATTCATGCCCAAAAGTAATTATACTTCGAGGGTGCACCGTAATGTGTGTCACAGGGTTTCAACACATAATTTTATGAACTTTATACTCATTTTTATCAAAATTTCGCAAGGAATTCAATGGTGTACTATGTTTTTGAGTTTGAGAAATACAAAAAAAGATCATTGTAAAACACAAGCATTTGCATTTGAGAATTAATAAAGAGGTCTCTATTGGAAGCGGATCCGAAGACATATCCCAAATTGGGTGAAATCCGTTATCAAATTTGTGTATGTGATTTCAATATTGTTGTTCTATTTACRCTCAATTATTTGCAAGTTATTCATCCTTAACGCGTGTTTGGATAGATAAGTTAATTCACATGTAAATTGCAAACAATCAAGCGATCATTTTTATTTCAAAGATCAAGTAGATGTTATTATGTTTTAAAGATTAATAAGCATMTAAATATTTTTCGGATCAAGTTGGTATCAGAGTGAGGTTTGACAAGTGTTTGAGAGTGAATGCTTACAAGGTCCAAATCCAAGCGAGGAGAAGGAAAACTTGCAAGTTACAATCCAGAGATTGGTTCAATAATTTTTACTCGTCGAAGAGAAATGACTTCTCTGAGAAAATTGGGTCCTTACAACTCCGAAGATGATTTCTTTGAGGCTTTTAATTTAATGAAATCAATTGTGGAAGAAATGTACGAGGGTCGAGAGAAGGAAAAGGAGAAAGGTACATCAGAAAAATTTGAACCAGTCAAAGAGGAAGGAGGAGGTGATGAAGGTGGCCCTTTAGAACCCTCCTCACCATCATCCTCATCATCATCTTCTTCGAAGGGAAGTAAACATTCTTCACATAAAAAGAATCCCTCTAAGAAGTCTGATCATAATCTTCCTTTATTAAAATTGAATGTCAAGTTCGAATTGCCAACCTATGATGGAGAATTGAATGCCGAGAAATTGAACAACTTGGTCAAGCAAATAGAGGTATATTGCAGGGTACAAAAGATCATGGATGACACTGCAAAAACACAATTAGTTTCTCTTCGATTAAGTGGAAAAACCTTAATATGGTGGGAGAGTAAGACACAAGTTGATCTTGTTGAAAAGGGTAAAGTAATATCTTCTTGAGATAAATTTAATAAATCCATAAGAAAACAATTATATCTGCTAGCTTATACGTAAATGAAAATTATATAATGGCACCATCTAAGGCAGGGTAAAGGTCAAAGTATTCAAGCATATACACAGGAATTCAAAAAGAAGGCGCTGTCCTTAAGGATTTCAGTGTATACTTGAGAAACTCTTCTAAAGTATATTGGTGGTGTGCACTCATATCTTCGTTACATTATTTTAATGTTTAACCCTACCAACATTGATAAAGTGCTCATACAAGCTACACATATGGATGCTAGTAAGGGTAAGGATGTGATTGAAGATAAGAATCCATACAAGTTTGAGAAGAAACTGAAAGGAAAATGGAAGAGTAAGAAGTAAGCTATAGTAAAACAAGCTGAAGGAAGACCTACATGTTTCCACTATAAGAAAAAGGGACATGAGGAATCACAGTGTTGGAAACTGAATCCAGAATTACGATCGAAGAATTTCAAGGTTAAAGGGAAGCAGACGACTGTTGCATCAGCTCGACAAGATCTAGGATCAAATTCTGGAGATGAATCAAAGATCGTGGCAATATGAAGCAAAGGTATATCCACTATCAATTCTAATTCTTCAGTTCAATCTTCCAAATTGGAAAGTGTTATTGATCAAAAGAAAAGAAGTGAGATTTTCCATGTCAGAGTTATAGTCAAGCATACAAAGGTAGATACTTTGTTTGACAGTAGATCTCAAGCTAACTTAATATATGAAGCAATTGTTAAGAAGTTGGGTTTCAAAACTACACCTCATAAAAATCCATATCTATTAGGTTGGGTTTGTGAAGATGCTAAGTTGCAGGTGACGAAATAATGTAAGATCATATTTTCAATTACAACTAAGTTCTTTGATGAGGTCGAGTTAGATGTTGTTCCTCTTGACACGTGTGGCATTGTCTTGGGTAGTCCATATCTATTTGATAGGAAGTCCATATTCTATCATGAAGAGAATAAATATCATCTTTTCAAGGACAGGGTTGAATTTATTGTCAGAGCTCATCGTATCAAAACTAATATTTCTTTAGTGAGTATAGGGAAAATGAAGAGACTCGTGAATGCAAGTAAATATTTTGTTCTCATGATAGTGAAACAAAAAGAATAAGATATGACAGATGCTTTATTAGGTTGCGATCCAGATCATAAACAAGTGTTGTTCAAAATTATATCTAATTATGATGAGTTATTTTAGGAACCTATAGGGTTTCCTCCTAAGAGGGAGGTTGAACATGAAATTATTTGCAATAGGATGCTCCTCTTCCTAACATTGGAATGTATAGGTCATCAGTGATTGAGAATGAAGAGATAAAGAAGCAGGTTCAAGAGTTTCTCGATAAAGTAATCATCAAGCCAAGCTCCTCTCCATGTGGATCTCCTATTGTATTAGTTCCGAAGAAGGATGGCATGTGGAGGATGTGTATTGACTTTCGAGCCCTGAACAAGATTATGGTAAAGTACCGTTATCCTCTTCCCAGAATTGATGACTTATTGGATCAATTAAAGAATGTTGTGTATTTCACTAAGTTGGACTTGAGGAGTGGTTGCCATCATATCATAATTGCAGAAAGCGACATATGGAAAATTGCTTTCAAGACAAAGCAAGGGTTATTTGAATGGTTAGTTATGCAATGCACCTGCGACATTTATGAGGGTAATGAATGATGTGTTCACTCCTTACATAGATGATTTTGTCATTGTCTACTTAGATGATATATTTATCTTTAGCAGAAGATGGGAAGATCATATAAAGCATGTCAAGAGAGTCTTTGAACTCTTGAAGAAGGAGAAGTTGTATGTAAAAATATCTAAATGTGAGTTTAGAAAAAGTTCTCTGGTATATTTGGGTTACATTGTAGGGAATGGTCAGCTAAAGATAAATCATGCAAAAGTATAAGTCATTGTGAAATATCTGAAGCCAATTACTGCCACATAAGTCAGGATCTTCTTAGGAGAAGTATAGTACTGGAGGAAATTCATTGCTAATTTCTCTTTCATAGCATTTCCTCTACATGCATTAACAAGTGTTAAATGAGTCTTTCAATGGGGAGGCAAGCACCAGAAAGCCTTCAAAAAATTGAAGGAAAAAATAAGCATCGCGCCATTTTGGATTTTCCATATCTACACCAGCCATTTGAGATTCAAACCAGTGCAAGCGGATATGCCATGGGAGCAGTCTTGATGCAACGAGGTAAACCTATATATTATCATTTCGAGACTTTTACTCAAGATGCGATTAACTATCCAACATATGATAAGGAATTGTATGCATTGGTACAAAGTGTGAATAAATGGAAGCATTACTTAATGGGAAAGGAGACAATAATTCATACAGATCATCGACCATTACCGTATTTTTAGTAACATACCAAGCTACAATAGTCATGACATTTCAGGGGGATGGGTTTCTTACAACAATTTCATGTGGTAATCAAGTATAAGAAAGGTATTCATAATAAGGTTGCGTACATGTTGTCAAGACTAATGATTAAGGAATCCATGATAATAAGGTATGTAATCCTTTAGCTCATGGACATTATACTGAACAATATGCTAAGGATTATGATTTTAAATATGTGTATGAAGCATTAACTCGTGGAAATAAACAGTCAGATTATTATATGCATGATTATTTTTTATATCATATTGGAAAGCTTTGTATACCCAGGGATGAAAGAGTAAATGCAATTAGAGAATCTCATACCTCTCTCATTTCTAATCATTTTGGGGTTGGTAAGATAGTATCACAATTGCATAGATATTGTAATTAAATTGGAATGAACGAGTTGGTTTCCAAGTATATCAAAGGGTGTGTTGTGTGTGTCGCAAGCAAGCCTAGAAACATAAATTTGGGATTATATATGCCTCTTCCAGTACCTTCTCAGCTATGGGAAAGTATCTCCATGGATTTTGTAGGGGGTTTGTTGATGTCCAGGACAGATCATAATTATTTATATGTTGTTGTGGATAGATTCATTAACATGTGTATTCTAATGCCATGCAAGAAACGAGTCACAACTAAATAGATAAAACATATATTCTTTGCTAATATATGGGTTCATTTTGGGCTGCCTACATCTAACATATCAGATCAAGACTCTCACTTTTTGGGAATTTTTTTGTCTCATTTATGGGAGCTCATTGACACTAAGTTAAACAAGAATACATATTTTCATCCACAGACATATGGACACACACGAGTGGTAAGCAGAATAGTGGTACATCTACTTCGAGGATATTGTAGAAAACATCTTAAGTTGTGGGATGAACAATTTCCCTATGTACAACATGCCTATAATCATGCCATGCATTCTTCTACTTATAAAACTCTTTTTGAAGTATGTTTGGGGTATTTTCCTAAATCACCTATGGAATTTACTTTTGGAAAAACAAGTAAAGAGGATGGACGAGATGATACATATAAAGATAAAAGGTTCATTCAGAAGATCCGGAAGGTACATCAAGTAGTACATGAACAATTCCAAAGCAAGGCATGAAAAACATCGGGTTGATCATCAGTTCGAAGTCGATTATCAAGTATGGTTACATAAGTTAAACCAATTCCAAAGAAAGGCATGAAAAACATCGGGTTGATTATCAGTTTGAAGTCGATTATCAAGTGTGGTTACATATTAGCAAATATAGAATGAAGGGTGAAAATCCAATACCAATCCAATATGGTCCATTCAAGATCTTGGAGAAGATTGGTACTAATTCCTTTTGTTTAGATCTACCAACCTACATGAAAATGTATTCAATGGTAAATGTTGAGAATTTTAAGCTTTATGAGCCTCATATGATTATTGATGAAGATGAAAGTATTCAAGTTCCGATAGTTGATGATTTTTATCTAGAGTATTTAGACAATCTATAGGAAGAAGTTATTCTCGACAAAAGGATCAAGACTTCACAACGAGGTGATGTGGAATATCTTCGAGTTGGTCTTAAAGGAGTAAAACTAAGCAAAGAAAAGTGGATCGAGATCGAGAAGGTGGGGGAGCTTTACTCTCACTTAGTTGCTGAGTAATCAAAGATTTTGGTGGTACAAAAGGCTTCCAATGGGGAGTAATGATCTAGGAGGATCCAAGAATGCTCACAGAAGTCCAGGGGGATCTAGAACACTCACAAAGGTCTAGAAGGGTTCAAAAATACTTAAAATTAAATCATCCCACATGCTCTCGAAAATAACATCAATGCATAGAGCTCGTCGATAACTTTCCAATGGCATAAAAATTTCCTCAAACAAAGTTCATTTGCAAAATTTATGGATGGTCAAAGTTCAAGTCAAACCAGGGAAAAATGAAAAAAAGTCAACAGGGTCAAGGTAACACGTGTCACCACTACAAGGGTAATATGTGGCATGACCGCACGACAATAAGGTGCTGACGTGGAAACACCCCAAGATGCCATGTGGCATACTGTACGCTAACTGGGAATGTGATGTGGAAAACCGTATATGTCACATGGATCAATCAAATATTAACAAGTGGCAGAGATAGGCCAATGAGAGGTTGCCCTGTGGAAACCTCCCATTGGTCATTAATGGGTAAGGTTCACTAAAATTTTGTTGAAGCCTGGAGGATCAAACCTGGGTCTCCCTCCAAACAACCCAACGACCTAACAATTACACCATCACATTTAGTTCTTAACTACATATGACATCATTTATATTTAAGTTTGTTGAAAAGTATTGTTGGCGGAAAAATAAGTCAGCGCCTAGCTCTCGACCCATTGTAATTGGTCATATGGTATGATACGTAACCATAGAATGAAATACGTGGGAACTAACAATGATACCAATTAAACCATATGTTATACAGTTAAAATGTTAAAACCAAAATTCATAATGTATGGCAAGGTCGACAGGATTTGATCTTGCGACTTGCCAAATAATGTGCCAATATTTTAACTGTTATACCACGTGTACCTCTCATTACCGGGATTTCCCAAACAATACATTTATTGTTTTCCTATTGTTCCAGATGGGAGTTAAGGGCCCATACCCTATTTAATGGTGTGCGGACCTAGGCCAAGGAAACAGATGCAGTATGGTGTCTCGAATTTCATGCCCGAGGGTAATTAGACTTGGAGGCTACACCATAATACGTGCCATGTGGTTCCGGTATGAAATTTTATGAACTTTATACTAATTTTTATTGAAATTTTGCAAGGAATTCAATGGTGTACTATGTTTCTGAGTTTGAGAAACACATAAAAAGGTCATTGTAAAACACAATCATTTGAGCATTAATACAGAGGTCTCTATTGGAAGCATACCCAGAGACGTAGCCCAAATTGGGTGAAATCCGTTATCAAATTTGTGTATGTGATTTCAATATTGTTTTTCTATTTACGCTTAGTTATTTTCAAGTTATTCATCCTTAACTTGTGTTTGGATAGATGCGTTAATTCACATATAAATTGCAAATAGTGAAGCGATCATTTTTATTTCGAAGATCAAGTAGATGTTATTATGTTTTAAATATTAATAAGCATCTAAGGATTCTTTGGATCACATATAGGGGAGAATATATTTGACTAGGGGTGCCCTCAACATAGACTAATTAACTTAGGAAAATAAGTACTAGGTGGGTGTGTAATATCTCCAATACAGTCCCCCCTAAACACTACTAGGGAGTACACAATGAGTGGGTCCCGGCAAGACGCTATGTTGGGTACCCATTTTACAATGCATCTAAGTAAAATGAACACTAGAAAAAGAGGTAAAATGGGAAAACCTCAAGGGAGCCCCCCCCTTAAAATACAATGCTAAAAAAGAAAGTCAGTTTCTAGGAAGTTGTGTCCTTCACTCCAAGAAGGTCACACATAAATTTGAATTTATTCTCAGTGAAATTTTTTGCGAAGATGTTGTGAGTTTGTTCAGAGGAAGGAAAGTACCAAAATTCGATGATCGCATCCTGAATGAACTCTCTGAAGTAATCCATGTGGATCTCGATGTGTTTTGTTCTTTGTTGTTACACTAGGTCTCTACAAATTTGTAGTGTGCTCTGATTGTCACACCAAATGATAGTCGAATGATGGAATTGGATACCAATCTCAATGGGGAATTTCTTTAGCCAAAGTTCTTGAATGGAAATGTTGACCACTCCTCGATATTGATCCTCTTCTGATGATAAAGAAATCATTGATTGTTTTTTACTCGACCAACAAATTGGACCAGATCCCAAAATAGGCATGTACCATGAAGTGGAATTGCAAACTTTGTTATCGACAACCCAATTTGAGTCTGTATAGCCAATGAGGTTCAATGTACAACTTGTTGCATAATGAATCCCATTACTAGTAGTACCCTTTACATATCGGAGGATGCGCTTGGCAGCTTTTCAGTGGAGCTCATGCAACTCTTGCATGTACCTGGAAACTGCTGCTATTGAATACGAGATATCTGTATGGGAGTGAGTGAGGTAGAAGGCTCCCCACTAGCTATATTTACTAGGTGCAATCCACCAATGGTGTATCCTCACCATCCTCGAGCTTGACCCCTGATAAGAAAGGTGTGGTACTGTTTTACAATTGATCATGTTGAACCAGACCATGATATCTCTCTCATACTTTTCGTGAGACAAATTGATTCCTAAATCAACCTATTTGATTTAAAGACTAAGGAAGAAGTGTAATGGACCCATGTCAAACAATGAAAACCTCTCATGTAATGCATTTTTAACTGCAACAATAATTGATTCTAAACTACCTATGATTAATAGATCATCTACATATAGCACTAATGATCGAGGTGGATATTGGTGGCCACCTGCCTATTCCACTTGGTCAAAACATAATTTTCCACCTTGGAAGTTTTTCTACAGTTTTTCATGTGCTAAACTTCCGAGGCCATTTTGAGGCCCTAAATGACATGTTTTTGGCATGCTAGCGCTTAACATTTAGCGAAAGAAAGATGTTAGTTTGAACGAAATGTGTGCTTCTTGGCTAGAACTTTATGATGGGATACTGAGTGCCCCAAACAAAGATCATATGCAAAAGTTACACCCTTGAGAAGTTGACATATCAATTACCCCCATCAGAGCTCACAAATCTTTTGGCGTTTCATTTCCCAGGGATATGGTTTTTGATGTTTAGGGTTTTCTCATTGAGCTTTTTGAGCCTCATTGTAATTATCTTCTTGTGAATGCACATAGTGTTGTTGGGAAAAATACCCTACGGACTAGCAAACTAGGGTCAGACTTGCATGCAGATTTTGACCGTAAAGAAATTACTTTTTAACCTACCACCCAAAACTTAAACCCCTTTTTCACAATACATGCATGGAAAGGAACTACTAACCTTTTTACTGGCGTTTGACGTAGATCCTCCATTGCGCTTTGACCACTTGCTTGCGCTGCTCCTTCCACAGATAACCTGCAATCAAGACAAATACCAACTACACATGCATGCTACTGTTCTACTCAAGGGTTAGAAATCAAACATAAATTCATCAAATCATAGACAATTCATACATTTGGGACAGGAAAAGTATTCTTTTTATTACTGAAAATGAATCAACTTACAATCAAAGCTGAGACCGGCCACTGCTCCTTGAACCTGATCCTGGTCTTCTCTTCTTATGTCCTCCAACCGCTTTGCGTTAATTCTCCTTTGGCTTGAGGAAAGGCTAAAGGGTTGGGACAATGGATTCAACAAATGGGCAGAGTTTCTTCGCTATAATTTTTCCTCCAAATGGTACCCCTACCCCTTCTTTTACAGGCTAGAAGGAGCTAGGGTTTTGGATGAACTCTCGGCCATGCATGGCCGGGATTTTTAGTTAACTGACCCATAGATTTTTGTTCCGTCGGAAACTTTCCTATTTTTGTGTTTTGTTAGGTACACGCGTGCTGTAGTGGGCCTGCCAACATGCACACGCATGCAGTAATGGGTTAGGGCGCGTGGGCCTTGACCCAAGAGGATTTTGAAGGAGGTTGTTCAGCAGATGTTTTGGCAAGGAAAGGATATGAGTTGGCCTGATGCCAGGTAAGCATGTGTGGTGCAATTTAGGGTTATAACACATAGCTATCACATCTTCTCAGAGATAAGCTACCATCATTCTAGGGATTTCATTTCACTCTGTATTTTACAGTTCCTTCATATTTCTTTTCATTAATATAAATTGAGTATTATTGTATATATGTGTTTATCTCATATTTATGTGTTTTATCTTGTTCCCTCATAAATCCAGATCAATGGTATCAAAGTAGTCCGCTCTTAATTTGTTTCTTTGTGAATGTCCCCAACGAGATTAGGGTATAAGGAGTTGGGACTTGAACTACTTGAGCCTCTGAAATACCATCCTTGTCGAGCTCCACGACCTCCCATGGCGGAATAAAATAGATATGAGTGAGCATGAGATCCTATTCATATGTTGTTCAAGGAAGCCCTCATGTGACAAAGGGATGAGATGATGGAATTTTTTTCCCAAATCCTTCGATGGCTACTGAAAATAGAAGACATGTCTTCATCAAGAAGCCACTTTGGAGGTGTCATCCCTTCCAAGGTAGAAGTTAATTTTGATATTCCCATTTTTGAAGGTCAGATATATGCATACACTTTGGAAAAGTGGTTAAATATGATAGAAGGTTATTTATTTGTCCATAATTTTTTTGATAGAGAAAATATCACCTTTTCGCTCCTTAAGGTGGTCCTCCATGTCAAAAATTGGTGGGAGACTTACTGTGAGAAAAATTCCACAAAGGAGTCTGAAATGTTTGAGGCCGAACCCACTTGGTATTTTTTGTGGATTTCATTAAGGAACAATATTACCCTGTTGGATACTATGACGAACAATACAGGATATGGACCACATTACATCATGAGAGGGACCAAATAGTGCTAGAGTTCACAAATACCTTCCATACTTTGCACACCAAGCTAGGTATCAAATACTTTGAGCAACATATGGTTCTAAAATACCGCAGGGGTCTACACAGGTAAATCCAAACATAAATGGATTTTCTAGGAATCTCATCACTGGGAGTTGATTATCAATATGCTGTCAAAATCAAGTAGAAATTTAAGTAGTGGAATAAGAGGTAGTTCGGGTCTGAAAATATGTAACAAAAAAAGCATGGTAAAGGTGGCCCTAACTCACAGGACAACCAACCTCAATACAACCAATCCAAGAAGCAGGAAAATAAGAGTAACATGAAGATGAAGAAGGACACTGGAAAGTGGTGTGACTTCCACAAAATCCTTTGGTACAACACTGATGAATGTCACTTGAAACAATCATTAGTGGCCAAGGTCAAAGAAAAATAATTAGGACCTGGTTTGGACTTTGATTCAAAGAACATTAAAAAGAAATGGATCATCGATGCAGAATCCACTGCTACCATCGCGACCACAACAATCCAACTAGAAGAACCAAAGGAGCCGAAAGATGGGGAGTGCCTCTTCCATTCACATATGTGGGTGAAGGGGACCCCACTACATTTCATTGTTGATAGAGGAAGCCGAGAGAACCTAATCTCAACATAGGTCATCAAGAAGTTGGAGTTGCTGACAACACCACACCCACAACCATACAACATCGAGTGGCTCCACCATGGATGAGATATCCTCATTAGCCAGTAGTGTCACTTGTCCTATGACATTAATCCCTTCAAGGATGAGGTACTATGTGATGTTTTCTCATTGGAAGTATATGATGTTCTTTTATGCCAGTCATATATGTGGAAGCGTCATGTTGTTTATGAGTCTCAACCTCGTAGTGTCATTGTTACTCTAGGGGGTCATCTCTATATTCTACCAGAGGTAGTTTCAACTAATTCCATTTCATTGATCTCTGAAAAACAACACTAAAAAGTAATCTCTCATACCACAAAGTTTAGCCTCTTAACAATCCAGTTAGAAGGTGAACAAAAGGTCACTGTGACCACCACAACCTCAACCCAAGACCTTTCTATACAACAAAAGAAAGTCAACAAGATTGTAGAAGAGAACAAAGATATTTTTTCTTCACCTACAGGGGTGTATTTGCACTTCCAAGTCAAAAAAATCTATAACAAATCCCTTCATAGCTCTATTGGACACAACCCTTTTCAGGTGTGCTTAGGGTTCCAACCATTATCCCCCATTGATATAGCTCTTTATGTTGCATATTCATGGAAATAGTCCTCCCACAATCATACCAAGGTATATCATGCAACCATATTGGTTAAAAGAATTCAACCCCTCCAACAACAGGTTCATGTTATCCTTCACTAGGATAATTCCAACTTCAAATAGGAGAGTTTCTTCAGCAAGGAAAGTGGCTCACCAAGGTTTAGATTCAACAAAAGATTCTCCATCTCCCACGAGAACTTGACACAATGGGGACCATTGCTTCCTAAGGGGGGAGGAATGATCCAAGTGGATATTGGTGGGCACCCGCCTATTCCACTGGCTTTAAACACAATTTTTCACCTTGGAGTTTTTCTTCAGTTTTTTGGGTCTTGAACTTATGGGGCCATTTTGAGGCCCTAAACAACATTTTTTGGTGCAACAGTGCCTAAAATGTACTGAAAGGGAAGACACTAGGGTGAATAGAATGTGTACTTCTCGGCTATACCTTTCTAATGGGATACCGAGCGCCCCAAACATAGATCATATGGAAAAGTTACGCCCTCAGGAAGTTAACGTATCAACTACCCCCATCAGGGCCATAATCATTTTGGCATTTCATCTCTTGAGGTTAGGGTTTTTAGATGTTTAGGGTTTCCTCATTAAGGTTTTATATTAAAAATACCTTTTGAGCCTCATTACATAATGATATTCTTGCGAATGCATGTAGCTATCACATCTCTTCTCAAAGCTAAGATGACACCATTCTAGTGAGTTCAATGCACTATTTATTTTACAGTTCCTGCATATTTCATTTCATTAATATAAATCAAGTATTATTGTATCTCTGTATTTCTTTCATATTTATGTGCTTTATCTCGTTCCCTCATAAATCTGGATCAACTAAAATCAATAGAGAGTCAGAAGTTCTCAACATATAAACATTGGGATCTAATTTACAATGAACAAAATTTTGAGAAAGTAAGTAAGAATCCATCTTAGCATTCCATGCTCTAGGTACCTACTTAAGGTCGTAGAGTGAATTTTTGACTCAACAAACTAGAGACGAATCTCGTATGTACCCTTGCAGTTTTTCCATGTATATCTCTTCTTCTATATCTTCTTGAAGAAAGGAATTAGTCATGTCCATTTGGTGGACATTCCACCGCCTTACAACTACAATGACGATAGCCAATTGTATGGAATCTGTTGGTCCCTGGTTTTGATCATGTTTTTGCCTATATTATACTCCAAAGACTTCCATTTATATACCCAATACCACCCTTTTGGCCTTGTTTTGACGTAATTGACATCTCCCTACCATTCAATCGGGCTACTTAAGGTATCTTTACATTTCAAGCTATTTTTATGCACTTTGATGCTTTAAATTGATATTGGAACTAATGTCGCCTGGGTTAGGTACCACTTCTATTTTTGGAACAGGATGTCGGTACTAGGTACCAACTCGTACCCGTGGAGATACCAATGGAGCCACTCAAGATCTGTGCGTTATGGTCTAAATGAAAGACAGAGAGATTCGCATGACAACTGGAGTCATCGCCCATAGTGTGCTTGAAGGCATAATGATAAAACTGGGTCATTAATTCTTCATCGTTCACACTTCGTGACACTACGTGTCACGAAGATGTGAAGTACATTTTAAAACTCGATTCCAAGCTATTTTCGGATCGGGGGATCCGTTTATTTTACGTATCTTTGTTTTAGACTGTTATAAACAGAAGGATTTATATAAACCCACGATCACTCCTGAGAACGGGTTGGATTATGTTATATCGTGAACATATATTTCTGAATACAAAAACTGCTGTTGCGTTATGGTACTCGATTGTCATACGATTTGAGTATTTTTCTTATGAGTTAATGAAGCGTGAAGTTTACACCATGTTTGCATAGAATGATATAGTCGGCTCTGGTTATTACTTACAGTGTTTGTGTCGTTTGGTTGGGCCCGCCAAACCGGTGCAAGCCGCTGCTTTATTCTGTCATAGATTTAGCTTTACTCTGTCTTAGATTTAGTTCATTTCATTGTTTTGGAATTTGCATAGAGGATAGCTTAAAGCTTAAAGATTAACTGGTTCAGAATCGTGTATAATCGTTCTCCAACAGAATCGTTTCCCGCATACTGTTATCTTTTACGTTGGTGAATACTGAATCCATGAATGATGCCTATAGGGTTTGGAACATGAACTAAGTTTGATTCGTTTCTAGTTTACAATTCGAACACTGCTTAGAGATTGAGTGAATTCTGCTTTGTTAGATAGTTAGCTACCCTGCTTAATTGGAATAGTTAGATTACAGTTAAATCAAAGGAAGCTTCCGGTACCAGTAAGTAGGTTATTGCTCTGTTTTCCTGTAGACAGATTTAGATTCATTTATAATGCTCAGATTAAATGCATTTTAGGAAAGACTCTTTTTTTCATGACTTGAATCGAAATGGTGATGATAGATGATTAAAAGTAGTGGTGGAATAATCTTGTGAAATCACACTTCTGCATGGAAATAGAAGCACCAACATCTAAACATAGGATTGTTTTCTGTTAATGACTTAAATAAGAAATGCTAAGTTTCAGGATAATCATTAGGATTCAAGTTCTCAGAGTAAGTTTGTGTTTTCTGCTAAAGATAGCATTCCGATAGCGATTAGAACCTTACCCGCACATACAGTGTAGCAACTCAAAGTTTACCAACCCTGGTTTGACAATTTAGTGTTTCAGGTCATTCAAATCTTCAATTTAGTAGCCTGACATTTTTGGCGCTGTTGCCGAGGAGCTGTTTAAAAGGTAAGAAGATAATTGTCTTGATTAGTTTTAGAATGCACTTAAGTTTGGTGTGACATTTAGCAGGTTGATAGTAAGAGGAGCTGTGGAAACAAAACGGGTGAAGACCGACATATCAGTTATCACAGGTACTCTGAAACTCGATCTTAGTTTATTTTCTTTCATTTAGCATGACTTCATGAGAAATAGAGATCCTAGAGGTAGATTTAGGAAAAATATAAAACCAAAAAAAAGAAGAAGAAACCTCCACCCAAAGAGCAATAGAAACTGAAACTGAAATTCTGGCTGAGGAAACCGTAGAACAAAACCTAGAACCGGGAAACACCATACATCAACAAACTCAAAATCTTGGTGATCCAGCCCTGGATGACACAGTTGATCCAGAGAAAATACAAGCTCTTCTCAGGAACCCTAACTTTATAGTTTCACAGATAACAACCACAACTGTGGGATCAAAGGCCATAGGATCCTCAAAAGGACCAATAAGAGATAACACCTCTGATAAAAAGAATCCAGAAAGGTGGGATTTCACATCCTCACCAAAGAAAGATCGGATTGTATATACAATTCTTGGTAATCCTTTTACCATGGGAGATAGAGGGAGAGACCTACATGGGGAACTCCATATTGAAAATGAAGGGGAAGAACAAGTAGAGCATGAGGTAGCATCATAAACCACCTTTGGATTTCCTATTTTGGACTTAGTCCAGAATGTCACCATGAAAAATATCCCACTTTCAGCACTACCAACCTTCCATGGGAAAAATAGTGAGGACCCAGATGTCTTTCTTTTTTAGTTTGACATTCTGTGCAGGAGTTATAACTACCTCCAGGATGCACACAAACTAAAATTATTTCCTGCCACCCTGAAAGATTCTGCATTACGTTGGTTCATGAGTTTGGGAGAATACAACATTAGATCTTGGGAAGATATGAAGGCAAAATTTTTAAAGAAGTACCAGGACTATTGCAGAACCAAGGATTCTCGAAATGACATCTTCAAACTGCAACAACAAGATGAAGAAA